>JANHGL010001935.1:18205-58792 GCA_024611195.1 Ceyx melanurus
GCGGAGCGATCGCAGTGACTCAGATTTCGCCGCTGTCGACTCGGCGATGGGTTGGTTGTTCAGTCCTGTCCGGGCAGGAATCCTCACCCTGCTCAATCCCATCTTCTCAAGGAAGAATAGGCAGGCGGAGAGCTCGCTCTCGGGGTGAGACTCGGCTCCTATCACTCGTAATCAACACAGATAAACACAGCAGGGTGAGATGGAGCAACAGGGCTTTCAGCTTAAAAAAAAAAAGGCAGGAGGAAAATGGCTTTGGAGTTTTCTTCTCTCATCCAAGGCCTTGACTGAAGCTCTCCCGGGTGTGTGACTCCATCCTGACTCTTCACTCAGGTTCAGCACAACCACCAGGTCCAGGAGAAGTCCATGTCCCTGTTCTTTCACTCCGGAGGCCCGGGGAGGTTGGAGGGAGGAGCATCTGGAGATCTCAACCACTTGCAGCTGTGTCCAGTTCATGAAGAATCCAAGTTTGAAAGGTGCTCTGGGAGCCTGCAGCTCATTTTCATGGGTGGCTTCTGGCTTGGTTAGCTCTGGCTGTGCAGGCATCACATCCTCACCACCTGCTCCATGTCTCTGCAGCTTCCATGGCACAGCAGAGAACCTGTCCTACCCCAGCCTGGCACTCCGAGGCAAAGACACTTTCCTCAAGTCACACACCATGCCCTAGACTTGACAGAGCCAAAATGCAGGCACACGTCGTCTTCTGGCTCCTCTCTTCCAGAGCAGCTAAGGCCAGCAGAGTGGGACAGCAGCAGTTTAGCTCCAGTCAGGACCCTGCAGTGCTCAGAAACTGCCACAAAGTCCATGAAAATCTGTGGGCTGTCAGCACAGCAACACAGCAGCTCCTCCTGTGCACGGGGAACTGCACTGGAACCAGTGAGCTTACACCAGCTCACCCAGCTGAGCACTTGGACAGAGCTGACCTGACAGGATGGCACTTTTATTCCATCTTGTGTCTTTCCCAGAGTAGCCACAGAAACACCTCTGAGTGGGGGCCTGTGAACTGCCTTGGCTGGAACAGCAGCTGGGACTGGCAGCCCTGCAGGAGCACCCTCCATCCCATCTCACTCAGCTCTGCTCTGCCCCTGCTCCAGGTCACCAGGGCCAACCAATATGTGGAGGAAGAGGGTGATGTGAGGAGCTAAGCAGGTAGGATGACATGCCTAGAGACCCCTTATTGCCATCAGATGAGTTTCATCTACAGGACACCATCATGTCCTTTTGCTTCTGTGCTTAGAGACCCCTTACTGCCATCAGATGAGCTTCATCTACAGGGCACCATCATGTCCTTTCACTTCTGCAGCCTCCTCACGAGCCAACAGTAAGAACCTTGGTGAGGCAGAGATGCAGGAGAGACCCAAATGCAGTTCCCACCACTGGTGAACTGTCATCACCTCTGCAGTACCCCATCCAGGTGACTACACCGTGTTTGTCCCCTGCACACTGCTGGCCAAAGGAAACAGCCCTTGGAGAGGCTGAATGGCCCTTGGAGAGGCTGTCCCCTCGGAGGGGTGGCTCAGAGGAGGAGAGGAGGGGTCAGTGAAACACAAACACACTGGACCAGTGGCCTCTCTTCTGACCTGAGCAGCCTCAGCCAGGTCATAGGCAAAGCTCAACACGGGGGAGGGAGCAGCCTGTTTGTTTGCAAACAGTTTAGAATTGGACACAAGGTGATCCCAGCCCCCTGCAGCCCACCCAGTCCCTGTTCCTGCTGATGAGCTGCCAAGTCTGCCATCCCAGTGGCCTCCTGACTGTGAAGAATCACTCGGGGCCACACTGAAACAGGAGAAGATGCCCAAAGGGTCTAGGTGGGGAGATGAGCCAAGCAGGAAAGAAGTGTTTGCATCCCTTTTGCCTTGTGTTGGGTTCCAGTGGGTGGTGTTGCCCATCTCTGAGCTTTGTGTTGCTTCTCTTTGTTCTCTCCCCTATAACTGATTAAGCCTCCAACCTAAATATTAGCCATGTCAGATGTTGATGGCTGCACAGAAACATCCCATTGTGAAAGGGGCAGAGAATCCATGGCAACCAGCAGCAGGAATTTAAAGCCATGGAATAGAGACCCCAGCCCACAGGATTTCAGGGACCCCCAGGCAGCTCACCCTGGGCTTTGTGCACTCACCCTCCTCCTGAAATAACCTGGATGTGTCCCAAGAGCCTCTTATCAGTAATTCAGGGAAGGATCAACACTCCCCAGGGTGGATGAAGAGCAGCAGTGACCGTGACTGCTCTCTGGGGTAGAGATGTTAGCCTGGAAACCAGGTCCCCTTTACCTGGGCAAACAGCATCCCACAAAGCAGCCTCGTTACTAAACCCAAACTTCTCAGCTCACTTCTGATTTCACCCTGTCTTTGCAGGTTGATAAATCAGCACCACGATGTGCCCTCCGTGAGCACACTGTGAGCACAGGGCCATTCACAGCATCAGGCAAAAATCCAGAGACAGAACCAGGAAAAAAACCCAAGAAAACAAAGCAGAACAACCTCCCCACACAAAAAAGAAACACAACAAACGTACAAACTACTAATGGCAAACACTGGCTGGATGCCAAGCACAATACTGTCAATCCCCAGTGTCAAAGGAGACCACTAATCCCAGGGACTGCACTGCCTACAGGACTGGGATATTTTCTCTGGCAGCTGGATCACAATGTGGCCTCTGTCACCAGATTTCTTCAGGGGCACTTCAGCAGGGTCAGCCTGGGGGTAGTGCCCTCGGTGAACTGAGCCCAAGGGTGCAGTGGTTCCCAGCCAGTCCTCTGCTCTGCTTCCCCACCAAGACCCCAGTGAGAGCCTCTGCCTCTCCTGCTGCTGGAAGCAGGAGGCCTGTGTGGCCCCTGCATGAGCTGGGCAGCTACACACGACAGGGCACGAGGCAATGCAGAACTGGAATGTGCAGTGGTTGGAAAGAAAAGGAGTCATCGGGAGCATCTTTGAGAATGACTCCTGCTTCCCAAAAGGATGCTGAGAGTCCTCGGCCTCCAGGGAAGTGCTCAGCACCAGCTGGGGTGCTGGGCCAGCTGTGCAGTGGCTCTGGCCATCCAGTCCCTGCAGGTGGGATAGAGGAGGATGGGGACCAGGGTGATGTGCCTCGTGCTGACACGTGGACACAGAGCCCTGCCAAGCTCGCTGGCTGAATCCCCCACCCCAACTGAAACCAGCTGGAATGGTTTGCCAGGCTGAGCCCAAAGCATCGTGGAGCCAGAGAACCTTTCCAGGGGCAGGCTCTAGCTGGGTGATGTGCAGGGTCTGCCTCTCAGCTCTCTGGGGTGATTTGCAGCTCTTCAGGACCCACAAACCCAAGGTCAGAGCTCAGAATTATTCTTCCATTTTTACACCATCTTAACTTGTCACTTCAGGAGCTATTTATTATCACAGGAGAAGAAACCAAAGCACAGAGGCATTAAAATGACTTATCCAAGGCTGCTCAGGGAAGCTGGAGAACAGAAGCAGATCTGAACTCCTGCTCTAAACCTCACCAGCACTGGTTCCTGCCCTTCCCTCCCATGAGCCAGTTGAGTGCTGAGCGAGGTTTGGGGGACACCAGCTGCTATCTGTATCTCACCTGATAACATCACCCTCGAGATAGCCACCCACACCATCCCATTGCACAAACCATTCCTGCTCTGGTGCCTTCCCTGCCCAGCAGAACAAATGACAGCACCGACTTGGTTTGCAGTTCAGGAATTAGGGCTGATCTGCTCAGGAGGAGTTTGTGATGTTCAGATGCTTCCGTTTTGAGGTGTCCCGAGTTCCAGGGTGTCCAAAAGCAGGACACAAAACCCAGGCCCTTCACAGTGCCTCTGGCTGAGCATCTGCTATCACCTGGCACCTCTGAAATCTCAGTCTGAACTACTCCTGCTTCTCTTATTTTCATTGCAGACAGATAAGGGCACTTGACATACACATGTATTCATAACACAGCCCTTCATCTCCACCAACACACAACACTCAGAGTTCTGAAGCTCCCACTCCATGAGAAGAAGATGACACATGATGAGAAGAGCTTCATAACTCTGAGAGTCTGGGTGCTTTCAGTTAGCTCTTTCATTTCCAGTGCTTATGGAGGTTTTTTTTCCTGACAGCTTCCACATCCAGAAGCATAACTATGTGTTATTTTTGGTTTTAAGCCTCATATGTTCACTGACTCCAAGCCACCGACCGTGGCTTTTGAAGACAAAAAGAAATAAATTCAGTTTTACAAGACTTGCATCGAAAAATACCAAAGGCAGCAATAAAGGCACCTGCAATCTTTTGTGACCGAGTTTGTGGGTTTTTTTCTTTGGGTAGTCTGGTTTTAAACTAGGAATCAATTCTCATGGGTTATTTGTACCGTAGCTGGGTCCAGGGGCCCTGAGATCTGAGTTTTACTCAAGTTTCTGTACTCCCCTCATCACACCCCATCAGAGGATCCTCAGCATCACACTAAAGGATGTTCCATTTGTCTGTGGGTCCCTCAGCACCCATGCAAAGAATCAGTAAGAGCAGAGATGAAAATGAACCTCACGGGAGGTTTGCCACTTCACAGGGAGCTACACGCTGAGGAGCAGGAGAGCCAGCAGCCCAGTTCAGTCTCCCATCCTATGCTGGGAGGACTCGGGCAGCTACAGACGTGGCACAGGGGTTAAAGCAGCTGGAGCTGGGTGAGGAGAATCATCAGCACGTTGCCCAAGAGGCCGTGGGCAGCTGTGTCAGGGCAGGACACCTGACAGGAGCCCCGTGCCCTCCCCTCGCCCCATGGGGCAGCAGCTCTGCCTTCTTCAGCCATGCAGGTACAGCCTGGGCTGCTTCTCTCCTTGTTTCCCTTTTTTTTCCACCCCAAAGGGATTTCTCAGGCTGGCCAGAGCTGATCTCCTCTGGTGTACTCAGCTGGAGCACATCCACTGGCTGGCTACGCTCATGGTGCCCTGAGCATCCCGTGCACACATGTCCCTGGGGTCAGGAGAGCCCTTGGCTTTGCTGTTTAACAACTCAACCAGTGCCACACATTTCAGGCAGTGCTGCTGCCAAAGGATTCATCCCGTGCTGGGTAAAACCAACCCTGTTTCACCAGGGATTGCTGAAGAGCAGGCAGCACAGCTCAGAGGGAAAGACAGAACGATGGAAAGAGACAACAGCTTGACAGGGCAGGTGGCTGGAACCCAGGTCCTGCTCTGCTCCTCTGAGCATTGTGCTTCTGAGCTGTCTGGGGACAAAAGGTGGTTTGGATCAGAGCTACCCTCACCTGTCCCATAGACACAGCTACAGCCAGAACAACCCAACCCCGACAGGAACAACAGTCACCACATTTCTTCTCTTCCAAGCCTTTGAAACTTGGGTATGAGCAGCAGAGCCCCAGCCAGTATATAATCATATGGGCTATCATCAGTCCCAACGATTAAGGTCTTTTCCAGCTGTTGCCTGTAGCACCCTGGAGCATTCCAGCTGTTGCCTGTACCACCCTGGAGCATTCCAGCTGTTGCCTGTACCACCCTGGAGCACACAGCCCTGGTCACTCCTGCCAGGCAGCCGAGCCGAAGAGCCTGCAGGTGCAACCTCAGTGAATTTGGGGGTGAATCCTTCACCAGGGTGACCAGTTGAAACAGCAGCTGAACGAAGCAGGAGCAGATCCTCAGCAGTGTAACTGTCTTTAAGAATTTCTCTGGATTTGTACCAACACTTGGAAACGGGACGTGAAGCATCAGAGCAGAGATACTGGGTAAATGTTGATTTCTCTCTGCTCTCAGTCTGGGGTTCATTCAGAGGGCTTTTGCTCCTTTGTTGTGAATTGCTAAGCAGTTACTGCATTGGCTTTTTTTTTTTTTAATTTACAGCTCTCTCTCTCCATGTAACTTTAAAAAAATGGAAATAAATAGACCAGCTAAAAGCAAGCCCAGGTCTCCCTTGAAAGCGTATCCTGCCCCAGCACGGTGATCCCTTGTGTGCTTTCCTGCCAGGGTTGTATAAAAGGGCTTTAACTTTTCATTCACCGGGAGCATAACTCAAGTTTTAATAACACACCTTATGCATGACAAAAATTTGCTTCTGGCGATCATGGTTTCGACCACAAAACCACAACTGGGAGTAACTCCTGGTTAACTCTTTCAAGCCCACGCACGGCGGAGTTAGACAGAAGTTCAATTTAGAAGACTATGGAAATGATCAGTTAGAATATTTTATAATAGGCAAAACAGCTCATTCTCTCATGCCACGCTACTCCCTTCCCAGTCCTCCCTGTGAAACCCAAGTGGCAAAGGGAGAGCTGAGATTCTTTTCCCTGTCATCTTCTGGGACAGCTGATGCTGGGAGATCGCAGCTCCCTTAAAATCAGCGACATCTGGGCACACGGTCAGCGCTCAGCCCCATCCTCCCTGCTCAGCTCCTCGGAGCTGGGTAAAGAACAGACTCACGGCCCTTATCAGATCCTCTGAGTGCTGCTGCTGAGAGCCCTTTTCTGCAAAGCACTGCCCCGGTGATTAACCAGAGGTTAACAACTACTGCAGCAGCCTCAGATATGGGGCTTTAGCAGCTCTTCACAAGGTTCCTCCTTCCCAGTGACACCTGCACCCCCCTCCCAGCAAAACCCAGTCTGAACGGTTCAGCTACGCCTTTGCTCTCACGACGTTCCCAGCTCCCTTATCTCCTATCACTGCTCCTTGTCAGCCCCGGGGGAGCTCTGGGGTGAGATGCTCCAGGCCGGCTCTGCTCCTCCATCCCCAGCTGGCAGTGCCAGCCCTGCCCCGGCCCAGGCTGCAGAGCTTTCCCTCCGCAAACCCCCCCGTGAACCGCGGTGAAATATCCACGGAGACCTGCAAAGCTCTCTGCAGAGCATCCCACGGAGCCTTGAACCAGAGAGCCCCCCACGGGGTCTGTCCCAGGAGAGCAGACACCGGCCCCTGCATTTTATGGGGCTTGGGAGATCTGAATCACAAAGGGATGGGCGCTGCTCCCCCCAGCTCCTTTCTCATGTGCCGGGCACAGGGGTTAACAGCCCGTTAGTAAGACAAGAGTCAAGCAACCATGTAATTCATCAGGTAACATAATGCCCCAGTCCATAATTAGTAAAACATCAATCTCCTTCTGCAGGGCTGTGCACACACAGCGACGCGCCGGAGCCTCCCCACGGCAAACCCGGCTCCATCAGCTCCAAATTACCCAAAAACTTCAGAAAGGGAAAATTTCTCTTAGTCGGTTCAAGCCCAGGGAGCTGAGTATTTACATAAAAGCATAATGAGCGCTGCCCCTTTTCAGGGTTCTTAATAATTAAGAGCTTAGCTGTCACAACAGCCCTGTCAGGCTTGTAAACACACACAGCTATGTGGTTTGGTTCCAAATACACCTTCTGAAGCAGATACCCCCACACAGATGTATCTACAGCCACCTGTTTCTGGATATATTTCATTACACACAAGCATTTCACACGGGGCTCTACACCCAGAGAGCTCAGGACTGAACTGACAGCACCACTGATATCCCTCCAGCCTTTACTACACCCTGTTGTACCAACATGATGGCTCTTTGATTCCAGGCTAAGCTGGACAAACCCATCAGCACCCAAAATCCAAAATATTCTGGCAGTCTCGGGATTAGAAGCAAAAGTTAGACAAGAGCAACAAAATATCAAGTGTTTTTTTCTTGTTAAAAAGAAAAAAAAAATAGAATCAATCATAATTAATTGATAGAATCATAATGTAAATACATTTACTTAAAAGATAACACAAGGAAAAATAATACCACACAACAACAACTCCCTGAAAAAAAACAACCAAAAACCAAAACAAACTAGAAACTCAGTCAAAAATGGTAAATATTTTGGAAGGTGTTTCCTAAGAAAAAGAAACCAACCACACAATCCCTTTAGTCGGTGTTAGACTTTGCTGGCTGGAGGCAGCAGAAACTTGTGTCCCTTTTCTGTGACACCCCGTGTGTGTCACTTGTCACTCGGAGGAAAACCAAGAAGAACAACAAAAAAATCCTCCTGATTCCAAACCCCAAGTGCCAAGAGCAGCACCGGGTTAGCGAGGAACAGAAAACCTGGAAAAAAACCCTCCCATTCCACTTCCAAACAGCTGGAAGGGGATTCACCTGAGAAACCCAGTTCACCTGGAGCCAAAACCCCCCAAGCCCCAGCAGACCCACCCAGAGAGGAGCAGGGAGGGAGAAAACCCCCCTCTGCTTCCTCCAGCCAGAAGCCCCCCCTCTACTTACTCCAGTTCATTGGACATGATCCCCCCCGGTTCCGAGCCTTGGCAGAGGGAGCAGGGTGAGGGCTCCTCTCCTCTGGGAGCTGTGGAAGGCAGACATTGGGGGAGGGCTGTGCTTTATGTGGAGCTCGGGGTGCAGGATCCTGCTGACAGGTGGGGATTGGCTGGCGGGACAGGTGCCGTGGGACAGGTACACCCAGGCAGGTGCAGCCGTAACCCTCTGCCTGCCGGCCCCGGAGAGGCTGCAGGAGAGGGAGCTGGGTGGGGAAGAGAGGGAAAAAGCCCTTGGGGGGGTTAAGAGGATAAAAAAAGAAGAATGAAAAAGGCTAGGGTAAAGGAGTGGAATCAGTTCTTCATCTCTTGGGATAATGAGTTTCAGTTTGGTTGGCGCTGCCAACTCGCTGTCATTTGGAGCAATCTGGGGCTTGATTTGTCCTCTGCTGCTGCTTTCTATATAAATACACTGACACAAATCCAGAGGTGTACATAAAGGAATACATTAGGGGAGAAGAAAAGCCTCTTCAGCTTCCTTCCATTCCTAAAGGGTAATTATTCTGATTGTTCTGACAGGATAACCCTTTTTTTCCCCCCCTTTTTCTCACCTTCTCTTAGCTGCTCGCTCCAGAAAATAGGGAGAAAAAATCCAATTAATAGGTAAAAAAAAATAATTTGAGGTAAAAAAGTAAAGACAGGGGGTGGTTTAGGTAGGTTTGTGGGTTTTTTTCTCTTAAAAAAGTAACTTTAACCCCCCCTAACCATGCCAAGCATTGGCTCAGGGAACCTCAGGAGCCGGAAGGAAACCCGCGGGCCGAGCTCCGGCCGCCCCGTTCCCTCCCTGTCCTGCCAGCCACGGAGCAGCCACGGGTGCCAGTCCGGCCACGGGAATAACACCCAGGGAACAGCTCTGGAGCAACTCACCTGGAAACGGGGAAGAGATTGATGCAACAGAACAAAAACTCATCCCAGATTCAAGAGCTCCTGTTGGATGGTTTCTGTCAACCGTGTTGCAATGAGCAGGCGAAGGATGGGCTCAGCGGGTGACTCACGTTGACTGGATTTGGAAGGCAGAAGAGGATTTTACCAGACAAGTTGGTACAAGCCTTAAAACAAAGGGAAAAAAAGAAAGGTTTCCACCAACTCCTTCTCACCCCCCGTCGCCGTCTCGCTCCCTGCGCGTCCCGCTCAGCAGGTGAACACAGCAGCCTGTGAACCTCCCTCCACGCAGCACTCAGTTCAGCTCTCCCAGCCTGGTGACAAATGGCCTCAACCAGCCCACTCAGGCAGGCAGGAGACGTGTCCACGCAGGCAGAGGGAAGACAGAGGGTGTTAATTGGGGTACGACCCCCTTCAAGCTCATGGCCGGGTTCCCTGCTCGGAGCTCTGCCCACCCCAGCAGCAGCTGTCGCCCCCCACTCTGCTCTGCACCCTGCCTGGGGTCCAGGGACCGCACAGAGTCTGGGAATGAAAAGCAAAGGTCTGGAGCTGTGCAAACTCCACTGGGGAGCACCAGCTGCCAAGACCTGGTGCAGCAGAGGACAGGGATACCTGTCAGCTGGATGGGAGCTGAGGAGCAGGGTCAGTGTCACAGCAGAGATCAGGTGGTGGAGAGGCGACCAGAAGAGGAGAGGACATGTGAGTCCTGCCCAGGCAAGGAAAGCACAACTCTTAGGCAGTGGTTGCCTTAGTTGATCAATATTCCGACTCTATTTCCAAATGAGGGAAACTTTACCAGTTCCTGCCAACCAGAGTCGCTGTCCTGGGTCCGTGTCCTTTACCTGTGTCCAGGCAGAGGGTGTCTCACTGACTCTGGGTAGTGCAAACAGCAGCAACATCCCCCGAGGGGATTCCTATGTTGCTTCTAACCTTTCAGTGAGACTTAGCAGATTCCAGCAACAAAAGTGAAGGAAGAGAAAACACAGACTGAGCCAGACCAGGCAGAGGACAGCAGGGCAAGGGGCTCTGACCTCCATGGGTCAAAGGAAAGAGGGAGAGATGTGTCTGTGACAGGCTTTGCTGCAGCCAAAGGTGCCTCAGGGCCACCACGGCCAGGCCAGATCCACCTCTGGATGGAAACATTCAGATTTTCAGGCTCAGCCCTTTGCAGAACAGCAGGGGGGACACTGTCTGCTGCTCGGGGACAGGAGACAAATGAAGCCACCAGACCCTTCTGCCCAGCTGGTGCTCAGCTCTGTAACCAGCACCCTGCTGACAAAGCCTCATCCTTCCCTTTGGGGGTGTAAAGCCACCCTGCTGCTCTTGCAGCTCATATGGAAGTGGGGACACTCAGGGCCAGTCTGGGCTTAGCAGAGCTGCCAGTCTGGGCTTAGCAGTGCTGCCAGTCTGGGCTTAGCAGTGCTGCCAGCCTGTCACTGGCAAGGCTACCCAGCCTGTCCTGCTTCAGTGTGTCTGGAGCCTGACAGAGAAGCCACAAGGTCCCTTGGGAAGCAGGGAAGGACTGGTAGGAAGGGCAGAACCACAGATTCCCTGTGAACACATTCACAGAGCAGTGGGCCAGCTCTGACCATCTCTTAGTTCTAACTCATCCTGGTTTGAAGCGTTTTCTGCTTGGCTTTGCTGTGGTCACTGGATCCACTGAGAGGATCTGCAGTGGTTGGGAGAGGCTTTGCCAGTCCTTCTCCCCAGAGAACGAGCTGGGAGCTTTCCTGCAGCACCACAGCCCCCTCCAGCCTCTGGGAATGACAGCACCTCGCAGCAGAAACCAGCCCCTTGCACCAGCACTGCAGGGCCCCAACCCCGCTCTGCCTCCCTTGTGGCAGTGCCAGCTCTTCGAGGGAAGATGCCACCCATTCCCCATCCCTCCCAGTGCCAGGACCCTCCCGGGCTCCCCAGGGTCAGCTTTGCCCCATTGGCACGGCGGGAGGACCGGGGCCAGCCCAGTCTGGGTGGGAGAGGTGGCACAGCCTGGGCAGCAGCGCCCGCCAGCTCCTGCCAGACGGGACCACCCTGGCCCTGCCCCTTCTCTTTTGAGTGATAATGGCTGTTTGATGGCGCCTGGGAGGCCTCCAGGCCTGGACGCCCAGACAATCCCTTTGACTGTGATTTCATTATTTGTAATTTTTATTTTTTCTCTTTCTTTTTTTTTTTTTTTTTTTTTTTTAACATCTATACTCCACCCAGCCAGGAGTATCTGGCGAGGGGTTGGGTTAGAAGAAAAGAGACCAAGAGATACATTCTCTATGCACAAAACCCTCCTACTTCCCTTCCACTCCCCTGTTAAATATACCCTGGAACAAAAGCTCTTTATGATGCTCTAAAAATAAAGCAGTCAAGAACAAACTGCAAAGTTGAAAAGAGAGGGCCAAATTTTGCTCACAGCTACACCCTCTCGGAGGCAGCAGGGTTGCAGTGGTGTTTGGATTGTTAAACCCTCTTCAAACAGCCAGGGGCAGGCTGTGATGAGCTGGGTTTCGTGAGGGAGCAGGGGGCTGGCATCGCTCCCCTGAGGTGTTGCTGTGGCAGGAGCTGCCCAGGGTGCAGCTCTGGGACCCTGTTCTCATTTCTCCCCCTGCCTCCAGTTTGCTGCCTGGCCTCAGTGAAATTTCCCTCTCCCCGCTGCCAGTCTGCCTTCTTTTCTGTATAACTTGTAAGAAACTTCAAAGGAATTGCTGTAATCCCTTTAGGATACACAGCTTTTCCCACTGACAGCTGTCAAACATCCTTTCCAGTTGTCCTGTGATGTGCCAGGAATTTCAGCTGCTTTTGACCAAAGGTTATTAAAACACTTGAACAATTAATAGGCAGTAAGAGGAAGCAGCCTGCAGCAGGGCAGAGCGAGCTCTGCTCCCAGGGGAGATGTGGCTGCTTCAGGTGTTTTTCCAGTAAAAAAAGAATTACAATAAAACACATCTTGTGCCATAGAAATTTGTAGAAAGCTTTGATATCCAGAGCAGGCACTTTCCCAGTGAGCCTCCCTCTCCTTTTCCTTGGGAAGGCAGAGCAGAAGCTGAGCTGGAAGTTCCTGGGGCTGCCTGGCAGGCCCGTCCTGCACTGTTTGGACAACCCAGAGCACAGCAGAGGCTACCAGGCTCACTCTGCAGCACTGTTGTCACAGCAGTAATGAGGAAAAGGGGGAAAAAAAAGAAGATAATTTGGCCTGCAGCAAGCAAGGGAGAAGCCCCTCGGTGCCCCTTTCTCAGCAGCTGTCTCCCAGTTTGGGGAGCAGCTGGACCTGCTGGGTAACTGGGAAGCTGGCTGGCTCTGCTGGATCCCAGTGCCACTGAGCACCAGGACCCGGTGCTTAAATGACTTTTTAATAGAGTCAGGCCAGTTTGTTATTATCTGTTGTAGCCCAGGGGGCTATAGGAAAATTCCTGTTGTCTTCATCTAGTTCTACCAGTTTTGAAATAGTAAGAAGTTTGGGTTGCAAACAACTGACCCAAGTAACAGTCTTCAGGGCAGCCACCTCCAAATAAACAAACATGCCCCACCATCTCGGCCAGCTGCTCTCTGGGGGAGAAGCTCCACTTTTTCTCAGTGTGCTCTGACCTCAGCTCCTGCTCTGGAGTTGACTTCCAGTGCCTGCACTGAGCTGTCAATCCAAACCCAGTAAGCAGGGAACGGACACACCAGTTTAGTCTGCAGAGGGAGGGAGCTGGCTGGAGGTGTCACGAGGATATTCTCCATTTCAGCCAAATTTGGTGCCCAGTGATATTTGAGGAAAAACTTCTTCACCGTGAGGGTGGCAGAGCCTGGCCCAGGCTGCCCAGAGAGGCTGTGGAGTCTCCTCTGGAGACTTTCCAGCCCCACCTGGATCTGTTCCTGTGTGGGCTGCCCTGGGTGCCCCTGCTCTGGCAGGGGGTTGGACTCCATGATCTCCAGAGGTCCCTCCCAACCTCTACCATTCTCTGATATTCGACTACAAATACATATAGGGAAGGAGTCAGGGGAAGGTTTCAGGGGATCCTCTCTAACTAAAACTGGCTCCACATAAACTCATCTTGCAGCCCCAGCACCCAGCAGTGAGCACACGCTGCAGCTCTTCAGCCCAGGCTAACTGACAGAACTTCCCTCCCATCAGCTGTCTCCCACATGCAACTCCAAACACTAAAGCACATCTCCTCTTGCAAAAGAGCTGAATCCCCCCAGCCACTCTCACCCCAGCAGCAGAAGTTCTGACAATGCCACCAGCAGTGCTAGGAAGGGCTCAGGGCTGGGCCCCCAGTTACCCCAGTGCTCTGATTCCTCAATGAAGAGAAACTTGTTTTTAAAGATGAAAAACAAAAAAAAATGGACCAGATGCAAAACATCAGGTCTTGCTCCCAACCATTTCCCCCAGTGCTGCAGCTGATCAAAGCTGCCTCCCCTGGGGAAGTTCTCTGATGGCAGCCAGTGACTCCCCAGCAGAGCAGGGCTTGGGGACCTCGGTTGACTCCGTTCATCATTAATCAGCCCTTTATGAGCAGGGAGATGGAAATGACACTGGCAGAGGTGGCCCAAGCTGCTCAGAATAATTCCCCTTATCAGGCAGTGGGCGGGATCCCAGCAGCACAGACTGGGCTCCCAGTCAGACTCCAGCACCATGTGTGTTGGGATCCCAGTGACTGCTCCGCTCAGGCAGTTGCAGAGATGTTGGGTTTGATTTGGATCTAAGCACAGCACAGGAATGGGATTTCATTCAGCTTTCATTCAGTCATTTCCTAAGCAGGAGATAATAATAAAAAAAGAAATATTCCTAATGAGTATCAGGCCGTGCTGGGGACTGCAATGAATCTGCTCAGGGAGCCTGGAAAGGCATCTTTACATGACAACTTAGTTTCTGTAGCTAATTAGAAAAGCTCAGCCCAGAGATATTTATCTGCCTGCAACCTCTGGAGCTCCTAACGTCTCGGGTTTGCCAGCTTCCCTGGTTTCATCACAAATCTGCTGATCCTTGAGTTTGTTATTAGTAGTTGGTTGCCTTTCCAAAGCCTGACCTCCTGTAATCACACCGTCCTCGACAGAAAAATCTCTGTCCTTTGTGATCATTGCAAAACACCTCCAAACACAATCCCTACAGGCTCAGGAATGAAGAGACAGAAAGGAAAATAACTCCCTTACACCCCCCAAACTTAAAGCCATTTCAAAGCCAATCCTACACCTACCAGGGACCTGCCTTGTGGTTTCCAGGACCGTGGCTCATGCCATAGTGCTGAGGCTGGTCAGTGCTGGAACCATCAAAGCACCCTGCAAATTTAATTTATTTCTCCCTTCTGGTCTCCACCTGCCATTACTCATCTGGCCCAGTCATGGGATCCTGGTCCAGGGGATGTTTTGGGACGGCTGGAACCGCCGTCCTGCCTTTCTCTGTCTCAGCACTTTGGCAGGAGCTGACTTTCCCACCATACTTGGAGAGCTGTCGGACCTGATTATTTATAGAAAAGAGAAGGAAGAAGTTGGCTCCTCGATCTTGATTTGACTCTAAAATTGTCCTTGGATCTGGGATTCTCTGCTTAGATCCCAGCTCCGGAGACACCTTCCCCTCCCGCCGCTTTCAAATGCAAAGGCAAAGGGGGGGGGAGGGGAGAAGTGGTGAGGCTGGGCAGGGGTTTGGAACTGTGGGAACTGCATCTCATCTCCATGGAGCAATGGAAACCCTTCCAAAGGGCCTGTGTGGAGTCACCGAGCTGCCGGCTGCGGCCCAGTCCGCGCGGGGAACGCGGCACAAACCGCTCCGAGGGCCCGGAGCTCCGGTTCCCAGCACAGGCTGGGAGGGACTGTCCTTTGGAAATCTCCCCCCAGCCAGGCCCAGGGTTGGCCCTGCTCCCTGCCCAGGGCTCCAGCTCTGTCTAGATGAGTTTAATGTCCCTTCCAACCCAAACCATTCTGTGATTCTCTGATTTGCACAACGCGTGGAGCCCAGAGCGTGTTGGGTGCTGCAGCAAACCCCAAGCCAAGCTGGAAGTGCTGAAGCCTCCTGTCAAGATGACAGTCCTGGGCTGGAGAAAGGGGAAACTTGAACTTCTGGACTTTCTCTCCTGGTGCAAGCACAGCTCAGGGGAGTTGCTGCAGGGCGTCACCTCCACCTGCCAGCACGAGGAGCCTGTGGCTCTGGGGCTTCTCCGTGGTGCTGCACAGCACTGCTGTGACCGGCTCTGCCAGCACAGAGAGCAGCAGGGAAAGCTCTGTCCAGGGCCATGGCACCTGCAGAGTCAGCCCAGCAGCCCCCCAGCTCCATAGTCCTCCTCCATCCGTGCTGCAGCTGCATCCAGCCCTGGGATGAGCTGTGATCTGCTGAGGGTGCAGGTCATTCCAGCCTACGTGCCACAGCCCATCTTCTGCTGGCACCTCTGTCAGAGAGAGCAAAAGCTGCAGGGAACTGGGCTCCACTCTCACCTCTCCCAGTACACAGAGGAGCCCTGAAACTCCACCATCAACATCCCTCCCAAACATTCTCCCCATGGCTCTGAAGTCTAGGAGAGAAAGCAACACAGATACCCATCTACTCCACCCTCTGGTAGTGGGCAAGCCCTCCCTGCTTCCTAGCTGGCACCTGTCTACCATATTTGATACCAAATACAGGCCCACTTCATTCTGACTCGCTCTACCTGCTCACTTTTCCTGGCCAGGCCATAATCCCACATCTACAGGGAAAAAAAGTCTTGCCATCTGAAATGAAACCTAAATTAAAATGCTATCAGTGCTGAGATAACAAATCTAACCAAAGCATCTAAGAACTTATTAGACTGTTTCGAGCTCACCCAGCATCGAAGTCAGATCTATAAATCCATCAGCCCTCCTGCACAGCAAAGTCAGAAGATAAGTTTATTTTTCATCAGCCTCTGTAGGGCTGGAACTCCCTTCTCAGGGCAAGTTGTTGGTGGGGGATTGACAAACAGTTCACTGCAAAGTACCAGTTATCCCGTGGAGTGGAAAAATATCAGGTAGTTTTGCAACACTTAAAGAGATGCACCAAGAATGTCTTGGGTGGCAGTTAGTACATCAGGGCTGCTGGCCCCCAGGGGCTTGGGGATTTTCCTTCCTCATAGAAAATGCCTCCTGCAAGAAGCACAGTCTATTACAAAACAGACTGCTGCTTTAGCTTTGTTCAAGCCCCAGAATCACAGCATGGTGGAGGTTGGAAGGGACTTCTGAAGATCATCAGGTCCAAGCCCCCTGCCAGAGCAGGACAGAACTAGAGCAGATCCCTCAGAAATGTTTCCAGATGGGGCTGGGAAGGCTCCAGAGGAGACTCCACAACCTCTCTGGGGAGTCTGTTCCAATGCTCTACAACCCTTCCAGTGCAGAAGTTCTTCCTCATGTTGAGGTGGAACCTCCCATGCTCCAGCTTGGACTCATTGCCCCTCATCCTGTCACAGGGCACAGGTGAGCAGAGCCTGTCCCTGCCTTCCTGATGCCTAACCCATTAACTATAAATTCAGTTATTTATAGACATTAATTAGACCCTCTCTCAGTCTTCTCCAGCTTTAACAGCCCCTCATTTTACTTCAAGATCTGAGAACCAGCCTCCCTTCCAAGCTGCCCCTTGGCTGTTTCCCCCACAGGGCAGCATCTCTGGGCACTGAAGGGCTCTGCAGAACCCCCCTCTGGGGCCAGCCCCGAGCAGCCATGGCTCTTGGGGGAGGTTCTGCTGCCATGGCTAATCTCTAGGGCTCTGGGCTGGAAAGCAGGAGAGCAAAGAGCTCCTCAGCTTCTCCTCTCACAACCTTTGTGCCCGTTCCAGGCGAGGGCCTGTCGGGGCAGCTCCGTGTGCCTGGACTGCTGCCAGCCCCGGGGCTCTCGTGGGATCCGCAGCCACGGCCGTCGCTGCCGCTGGTGATTTTATGCCAGGCTTAGAAAAAGAAATAATAAATAAAGAAGAATAATTCCATCAATTTGCCTACCCCGAGTGTCTCGTCACCCACGTAAACCACTGCTGGAGCTGTGACTTATAGCCATGGATTCTGACCCCAGTTTGAAAGGAGATCAAACACATTCTCCTGCAGCAGCACAAACCCTGTCTCTGCCGGAACTTGTGGCCAAAACACCACTGAGCTGAGGGCTGAAAAGGGAAAAAAAAAACCAAACCCAAAGGAAGCTACAATATCATCTGAGTCTGAAGGATTTATAACCTTGGCACAGAGAGCTTTTCCTGTGAGCTCAGCCAGCAGGGTTAGAGGATCAATCGGCGCCTGCTGCTTCCCAGCGGAGGATGGAATCATCTGAGGAGGAGCTGGAAAGATCTGGCCCGAGTCAGGAGCAGGTTCAGAGCTCAGTGGAGAAGCAAAGCTGAAGGCTGGGGTGGGATGAAGGACGCCAGATGGTCAGAGAAAGCCTCTGTATAGAAATTGAAATGGATTTTAGTCATTCCTGAACAAAAGCTCAGACAAAGGAGACCTGGAGCTCCACCCTGGCCTGGCTGCCTCTCCGCTTGGGTCCTGCACCCCATGCTCAGCTGGGCTGGGCTGCTGGGACTAAAGCTCTGGGTTTGTTCACCCCACCGTGCTCTGGAAGGAGTGGGAGGACCACGGGTGGAGAAGACAAGCCCACCTCTGGGCTTCTTCCACCCAGCTGCCTCATCCCAGTCCACATGGAGATGCGGGGAACCAGCACTGAGCCTGTGCCCAGCAGGTCCTTGGGAGCCCTCCCAGGGGACACTCGGGGTCAGGGATGGCTCCTGGCCTTCCAGCCAAGCAGAGGTGCCCCTCACAGAGCCACAGGGTGCCTGTGGGCACCGCATGGGCAGAGCTGCCCAGAGCCTCCCCCTCTCTTGACCCGAGCCTGACATTTGGCTGACATTTCCCTGGAGCCCCTCCCTGCAGTATCAGATCCTGTCTCCCTGTGATCTCTCCTGTCCTGGAGACCCCGGGCAGCTCCCCTGGCAAACAGGAACCCGGATGGAATTCTGGCCATTCGCAGCCTGAGGTCAAGCTGTAAAATGAACAATCCCAAATTGCCCCGAAAGGCAGATGTACTAATTAGAGAAACCTTGGGTGGCAGTTCTGACTACCAGGCTTTTAATAACTGCAGGGATGTTGAGAAGCAAATAAATTATATGATGAAAGTCTACCAGGCTGCAGAACCCAGATATGTAATAAGCAAGACTGGCACCAAGACTGAAATTTTGCCCCCCGGGCTTGGCATTTTCCCTGCTTGCCTTTCCAGCTGAGAAGGTATCTGGAGCTTCCTGTCCCGACGACTACCTGGCAGAAAGGTATTTCCCAACAACCCGGGGAATCATCCCGGGAAGCTGCAGCTAGAGAGCCAGCACCCACTGGCACCCAGGGAATGATGGGCAGGTGTTCACCAGGAAAGAGTGCCCAGGGTTTCCCTCCTGACTGTTGGGTTTAAAGGGGTCTGTAACTCCAAGTATGCTTAAAAGTGTAGAAAGGTGTCTGGGTGCCTTCAGGTCTGAGCCAGAGAGGCTCTGGCAGCTCTCAGCTGCTGCCCTTCTGCCCGTGGCCTCTGATCCCATTGAGTGCCCCGTGCTCATCCCAGTGCTCTCCTGAAGCTGGGAAAGCCTCTCTACAACCTGCCACCTCCCAGCCTGGCCCACACTGCTCCCTTGGCTGGGATCTGCACCCATGGCCCCCATGGACTCTGGGCTCTTCTCCCATAACCCCTCCCCCCACCTTTTTACCAACAGCTCTAATAAATCTTGCAAATGAGGGTCCCCAATTACAGGAGGTTTATGGCTCCCTGGCAGTTTGCTTGGTCCCTGAGGCCATCACAGCTCTCCCCCAGGGTGGACCTTGCTTGGAAGCAAACTTCCCCCACATAGAGACCCCACTGGACCAGCAGAGGAGCAGGGCAGGCTGGAAACCTCTCTGCCCATCCCCAGCCCATAGCTGCCCGAGAGAGGAGGACAGTGATGTCTGCATCCCACCTCCAAGAGCTTCCATTCCCTCACAGGCTGCTGCACGTCCCAGACAAGCCACACACAGTTATTTCAATGGGATTTAAAGACGAGCTCTTGTTTGGAGGGCTGGACAATGGAACTGCAGGACGAGCTGCCCTGATGCAGCTCATTATGTGATGAGTACCCTGGGCTGAGAGATGCTGACGCCCATCCCGGCTCCAATTCACTTTTATTCTCCTGGCCTGCAACCCTGCAGGAATAATACAGGCAGCTTGTAGTCAGTGCACGGGGATTTGGGAGCAGCACCTGCTTTGGGAATAATCAGCCCAGCGGGAGGAAAGTTTCTGTCGGCTGGGCTGGGGGTATTCACATTTCTGACCCGTGATAATAGTGCACGTTGTCAATCTGGCACAAAACCTGGCCGGGCTCTGTGACTGCCTCCTCCTGACTCCTGCTTCTCTCTATTATGATTTTTCAAAAGACCTCCCATAAGGGTTAAATGACCTCACATTAGTGCTAATTTGGGGCTAACGTTCCTATTCAGCAGGTAACAAAGCATTCGGTGTTTACCCAAGTCCCATAAAGTGCCAGGGACCACACACAACCTCCCTGGACACAGACAAAACCCCACCCCAGCCCTTTCTTAGGTATTAGGGGAAAAAAATTAGCAGAAGCTGATGGAAAATCCTCAGCCGGGCTGTACCCAAAGCACCACAGGCTGGGTGAAGCACCCAACAAGCAGCCCCAGAGGTGTCCCCAGTGATGCGAAGCGTCAGTGGCCATCCCTTCCCGTCCCCTCATTGCCACCTGTTGAATCCCAGCCCCGCAGAACACTCGGCTGCCTCATTCCCAAGCTGCTTTCCTTCTCCACAGGCTCCCTGGCAACTGAACTCCCCAAGAATTTGATGCCAGGACATCACCTCGTGCAGCCACTGAACGAAAGGTCTGGTTGTCCCTGCCGCTGGGCGGGCTGAACACGGGCCCTGGGCTGTGCGACCATCCCCACAGAAGGAGCTGCCACGCTCATCCCTGTCCCTTTACCTCTCCCTGATGGATGACAGCGCCGAGTAGGGCAGGTTGGAAATAACAACAAACCCCTGAGCACAGAGCTAGAGACCAACGGAGCGTTTCACAGCAGCCTGGTGCAGCCAGACCCGGCCGGGGGCTGGTCCGGGGCGTCAATCCACTCCATCACTCCCTTTCCCGCTGGAATGAAAGAAGGTCAGCAAAAAAGAAACAACAAACCAAACCAAAAAACAAGGCAGAGAGGGCACACAAACATGTTATTGGCCGAGGGAGTAAACAGGCCGGGCTGTTTGGCAATCGCTAATGACAGTCCGAGGCGCGTGTGAACTTCCTGCGCCGCTCGCTGCAATTAGGCTGCTTTTTATGCAAGAGCTGAAATTCTCCTGGATTGATTTAACGAGTATAATTTCCTCTTCGGAACTGCTGGGAATTAATCAGCCCTTCTCCAAGCTCCGTGTGGAATCCACCCTGTCAGCACAACACGGTGGCACCTCATGGGAAGCGGGCGCTGCGAGCGCTGTTGACTCTGGGCCGGTGTTTCCTACCCTCAGAATGGGAAATATCCCAACTATGCAGCAAGGTCAACTATCCCACCAGGCTGCACACTGATTGCCTTCTTTTTCTCCAGTGACAACCATCACACAGACAGTAAACCCAATTCTCTTCTTGCTCACACCGCTTTTCATCGAGGCACCCGCGCCGGCTTTGCTGGATGGACCCTTTAGAGCAGCAGCAATGGAGCATTTGAAACGAAATAAATAGACTTAACTAGGGGCATCTCTGCATTTGCACATAAAAAATGTCAGTTTGTGGATGCAAAGCAGCTAACCAGCCAGCTAAGGCCTCATTTTCATGGCTACCCGCCTGACGGGCGCAGACAGGGGTAGGGTCTGGAGAGAGCACCTGGGAACGTGCCAGTGACACAGTGATCTGCACTGGGAGAGATTTCTCCTTTCTCACCCCTCTCAAACTCCACCTTGGAGTTGGGCAAAGAAAAAAACGACTTCCGAGCAGATGGGGACAGAGCTTAAGTGAGGAGCAGCTAAGGGAAGAGAATGTTCCAGAAGGAAAAGTGTTTTGTTTATTAACCCAAAAGCTTAAAAGGAAGAGCACTGCAGTAGGTGTGAATGAACTGCCCTTCTCAAAACTGAGGTGTGGCTGCTCCAGAGGTTTTTCCCAGCATTTTGGTGTCTTTTGATGTAAACCACAGAAACTAAACTAGATGAATTAAAATCAGAGCTCCTTAAAATTCACTCGTTCCAGGATTATTCTTGGGAGCTGACCCATCCCTAGAATACCCCACAGGTGTACAGTCACAAAGGAACTCACATGAAAGTTGGAGCAAGTCTTTGTTGACTTCTTCCACCCTGCCGTTGACCCATTTCTAGCCATCAGGAGCTCTCAACATTTTTTTTCTAGCCAAGAATCTCTTAAGTACTTCCTATTCTTCTGTATATAATCCATTTAAACCGACAGACAATAAGATTCCATTTCTCAGACATCACCAGAAGTCCTGCAAATCCCCCAGGATTTGATCCCCATCCCTTTATTGCTTCTCCAGCACACATTAGACCCTCAACTCAGCCTTCTGGACTGAGCTGCAGAGGACATTTCTCTGGACAATAACAGTTAGCTCTGCCCCAGAGAGCTGCATAGTGGAAGTACTCCATGGGGACCATGTAATTAAGGATTACAGCATCCCTGAGAGATGCACCAACCCATTCCATTCAGCCTGTTGATAACTGGGGAAAACAGACCCAAGCTGAAAGTGTCTTGCCCAAGAACCCAGCATGAAGGAGCAGAAGAGCTGAGGTAACAAGCTCTGCTGATTCCTGCCACAGTGGCTGCAGATTCTGGCTGGGACAAGGGAAAAAAAGGCTCCTAAAAACTTCCTTCTGATAACTTTCTGCCTCTCTTTGGAGCAAGGACAGCTGGAAATCAAAGGAAAATATCTTCTCTTAGAAGATCTCCATCCAGTTTTGCAAATAAACAGATAAGCAGCCAGCCAGCGTAGGGGGTGGGGGGTGAGGTAATAACTGGCTGGGCTCTGGGATGCAGAAAGGCATGTTAAAAAAGAAGAAAGTTTCAAGGATGACAAGCTGAATGTGTAGGAGATGGAATTACAGACAATCCTAACAAGGGAAACTTCCTGTGAAAAAGAAAAACCACAAACAAACCTGGGAGATTCTCAGAGCTGTGAGGAGAGGAGGAGGGAGAGGAGAGGGTGGGGAGGGAACTGCACAAAGTAGGAAACTGTCCCAGAAAACTCGGAGCTTTCAAAGGCTTCTCTTTTATCTGGAGAGCTCTGGGGTAAGAATGGAGCAAGAGGGAATAATAAGCATAGGTGCTAATTGCACGGAGCATCTCCATGGAGCTTGAGATTAAAGACTGCAGCACCTCGGGGGGTGAGGGAATCTGTTGATCTTGGAGACAGTGTGTGGGGCAGGCAGCTGCAGCCTTTGTTACCAACCTGCTCCCTTCTCCATCTGATCATGGAAATGGAGCACAAGCGCTGGATTTACAGCCAGCAACATCTGAGCCGGGATCTCCGGGGAGACGGGAATAGGTTTATTTACATGTGTGGAGTTATCTCTGCAGCTGATCTCCCCGGGGCCCCTGCACATCTCTGGAGTCCTGATGAAAGTGCAAACATCGAACCCGGGTTTTTCTGTTTGGGCTGGTGGCCCTGGAGACAAAAAAAAGGTCAATTCTCTGCCTGCTTTACACCCCTGCGTGCTCACCGCGGTGCCAGGCTGCTCCTGGCACCTCCTTGGCAAGGAGGGGGGTGTTTTCCAGGGAAGAACCAGGGCCAGGCTCAGTCTGATTTGCCAGCTCTGCCTCAGCCTGGCCTCCTGAGACACTGGCTGGGAAAGGAAAGGAAAAAGGAAAGGAAAAAGGAAAGGAAAAAGGGAAGGAGGAAAAGAGGGTGCTCTGGTGACAGAACCATTGCAGGGACAGCACTTTGCTAACAAACAGCCTCCCGGTGACAAGCACAGCAAAGAGCCGTCCCTGCCCCAGGACTCTGCGTGTCCCTTTGAAGTCCAGCCCCGAGGACTGAGCTCCATCCTGCGAGGTGCTGAGCCCGTGGGAAGGAGCAGAGGGACACGAAAGGGCAGCACAGGGCGGCTGCTGGGGGGGCAGAGCCGAGTCCAGGGAAGGAATTTGCAGCCTGGGGAAGGAGACACAAACAACTTTGACTGGGCTTCCAACTGGAGCTGGGAGATTTTATGACTGCAAATAACAGCAGCAGCCATGGAACCCAAGGGGAAAAAAGCAGGGTAATGAAACCTCCTGCTTCAGGGCACCAGCTGGTGGCCTCTAGGGAAAAGGGAGGAATTTTTCCTCTGGTTCATGGGTTGCTCAAGTAGCTGGGTGCATTCTGGAGGGGTTTCACCATCCCCAGGAGCAGCAGGCATTGCTGGTGCACTCTCCTCTCACTGTTTATATGAGTGGCCACATTCCCACTCACACGGTCTCTCCCAGGCCCGAGAGCCTCTCTCTGCATTGATCTGCTTTCCACTGGCCACTGCTGAGCAACTATAGACTTGTTTTCTGATGGAGCTTCCCCTGGCTTTGGGAAAGGGCACCTGCACTTTTCCAGCTGCCCTGGAAGTTTCTCTCCTCCCACTGTGCATCCCAATCCCACACTGAGATTTGTTTTCTCCTGCCTGGTCCCCACAGCTCACAGATTGGCCGTGATCACTCAGCACACCCAGCTCCTTCCCTCCTCTTATCTCCAAATTAAACATTCCCTGTTTACAGCTGATCAGCTATTAATCCTTGAATGTATGAATTTGCATATTTTGTACTTTGAAAGTTGTGGGTTTTTCTGCTGCTCTGGTCCTGAGGTGACCTTGCTCTTTGTGTAGAACACACTGACCCTCCCCTGCCTTGGGAAGCCTGCTGGGAGGCAGCAGATTTCACCAGTGCACACTGTTGTTGTTGTTGTTGTTGTTGATTAAAATGGCTAAGATTGAGTCCCACAACTATTCTGGAAGAACTCTAGTAACCTCCTGCCTGCCTAGTACTTTGGCTTTCAACATTGACCTGTGGGGTAAGTGCTGCTGCCTCAGTTCTCCTGCCTGCTTCGACTGAATGATCATGTCCAGATAGAATCTGGTTGTGACGAGGTCTCAGGCATTGCCACACACACACACACACACTCACACACACACAGAGACACACACACACAGAGCCCTGTGCTCCTGCAGGACAGGATGATGCTCTGTGCAGTCCTGCAGTGGTACCAACCCAACCTTCCAGGAACTCTCTCAGCCCTCAGCTGGCTCTGAGCCACTCTGCAGTGTCACTCCCAGTATCCCCATCATAAGTTGCTTAAAAAGCCAGGTGTCAGGACAGGAGAGCTGAGCAAATGGGCACAAGAGCATCTCCTGCCCCCTGAACACCCCGGGCAGCCCCAGAGGGTCTCAGACTTGGGGGTCAGGTGGTTCACAGGCCCAAAGCTTGGCTGCTTTCCCCCCAGGGCCCCCAGCCACTCATTCCTGTCAGGCTAGTTCAGAGTGTCTCTGCCTCGACTCTCCGTGGATTAAGGGGTGGTTGAGTGGTTGTTTTCTCCTGCTTTGTTGCTTGGAGATGGGGCTGCAGAGGGGAATGAATTACATCAGATAAATACATGAAACTGTCACTCTGAGAATGAACTGGAAGCCCCAGTCCCTCCAGGGAAACAGCAGAACTGGCAAGAGAAGAAAGTGCCACAGAAGGTGTCTCTGCTGTCACTCCCCTGGATGGATCAACACCAACATCATTTTTCTTCCTAGTAATTAATTTCAGTGTATTATTAATTGTAATAACCATCAATTTCTAATGAATATCCTGAGCCTCATCAAAATCCCAGCACTTAGGTGTCACAATTAAAGTAACTGTGCCCTGATCAGCGGGCTCGGTGCTTCCACCCCCTCCCACTCAGCCCAGAGTGCAGAGGGAGAAAGCCAAGAGCATCCCAGAACTCAGGGGCTCTGCCATGGATTTTCTCCAGGGCTTTGAGGAAAACTCTCTTTACCTCCATCTCACCCAGTGATAACATCAGTCCTCCACTGCACTCACTAATTTGGAGGTGAGCTTGTTAAAAATGCAGGGATGATTCAGATCTGGAGATAACAGGATCCACAACAAACTGTCTGCTGAGAAAAAAAACATCCCAAGGAATCCTGCCTCAAAAAAAAAAATAGCAAAGCAAGCCCAGGTCGGGTTCTGGGTGTTGAAGGCAGTGAGATGTCATGGCAGAGCCAGCTGGGAGCTGAGCCAGCCCCAGGGAGCGACAGCAACACCAGTGTTGGTCATTTCCTCTGCCAGCTTCCCCCACCAGAAAGAAGCCAGGGATTGCCACATGTGCCCGTGGCCAGCAGGTGTAATCAGATAGAAACAAGTGTTAATTACAGCACCAGTATCTTACTCACTATCCTGATCCAAACAAAGTCCAGGAATTTTATCACTAAACAAATAGAGAGCAAGAAAACTACGTGATGCCACCTCCCAGGGCAGCTCTGCTCTCTCTGGGACTGGCAGCACCCTCAGATCCGAGTGGGTGCAGCCCTCAGCACACTCCTGGCATCACAGACTCTGCTACAGCAGCAATTAAGTTTCCCATTAAGACACATGTACCTTATTATCAAGAGGTAATAGTCACCATTACTACAGCAAAGCACTCAAAGGTGAGTCAGGAGATGTAGGAATTAATTGGTTTTTTTCCTCCCATTTCACTGTATTCCTTAAAAGAATAAATTCTGGGAATGGCATCGAGGCTGTGAGAGCCAGAACAGTTCAGAAGATCCCTGGATTTCAGGTCAAAGTGAAGGTCATGCTGTGACATTAAAGTCACCAGAGAGCAGAAACCCTGACTCTGGGAGGCTGAGTGGAGAGCTGCTGATGTCAGGAGCAGCCCAGGGGGTTCAGTCGAGGGGGGGTGTGCGGCAAAGGGCATCATCCTGCCCTGCTCCTGCTGATGGTGCCCGGACAGGGATGCCACAGTGCTCTGGGCAAGGCAAAGATCTGCAGTGAGGGGAGTTATCCTAGTGTTGCATGGTATAGAAAAACAAGTGAAGGTCTGAGTGCATTAAAAACTTAGAAATGACAGAGTGGTGGGGGTTGGAAGGGAGCTCTGGAGTTTGAGACCAACTCCCTGCAGGGACACGCAGGGCAGCCCACACAGGAACAGAGCCAGGTGGGGCTGGAAAGCCTCCAGAGCAGGAGACTCCACAGCCTCTCTGGGCAGCCTGGGCCAGGCTCTGGCACCCTCACAGGGAAGAAGTGAGGTGGAACTTCCAGTGTTTCCCCTGCTGCCATCACCTCTTGTCCTGCACAGCTGGCAAGAGCCTGACACCTCTCTGCAGGTATCTGGAAACATCCACCAGTCCCCATCCTCCACGAGCCCCAGACACGAGTCTGGATCTGACTTGAAAGCAACAAATGTCAAGGTACATTCAGGCCAAGAAAACCACCTGTTGAGTTTCTCAAAGTTATCCTGATCAATTTCAACAACCTGCAAGGAAAACCCTTGATATTTGTACCAAAGCTTTGCTTGTGAACCCAAGCTCCTGTGATGCTCCCATGGCACAGGGACTTCCAGGCTGGAAGGAGTTCATTCCCCATTGGCCTGGGGCAGGGACAGAGGCTCCTGTCTCTGTCAGCATGGCCTGGGCTGTGGGCAGTGACTTTCTGACTCATTTCCTTGCTCTGACACCATCCCAATGTACAAATCACTTCAGCAGGTTTCACGTTATCATCTCACAATGGGTTTTTTTTTTTAATGAAAATGGGGGGTTCTGGACTATGACCCAACTACATGGTTTAGAACAACAGGTGAATCTCAGGATCTCTGGCTGTTGTAACCTTCCTCCTCCCCTGCCAGTCTCCTCCCCTTTGTTTACTCCAGCTTTGAGCTGAGATTGAGATCCTGTGAGCCAGAGGGGCCCTGGCCAGATCCTGCTCAGCCTGTGGTCCATAACCAGCTTCTTGCATTCAGTGGGACACTCACCTGACCCTGGACTCACTCAGGGTAGTGGGATGGAGATTAAACACATTTAAATACATGTAAATTTTTTGCCATTTGCTGTGCAAAAATATCCTGTCTCTGAGATGGTTCTGACTCAGAATCGATGCTATCTTCCCAGTCAAGATTAGAGTGGGAATTGTGCAACCCAGTTTAACTCAGAGTATCAGTTGCTATGCAAAAGACAACTGTTTCATTCCGAGGTGTGGTCTCCCCGGTGATTGCAACAAGCACAGACCACAGCTGGTTTGTCATTCAGATCCAATACCCTCCAGAGGCACAGCCAATTCCTCAGGTTTGATCCTAAAAGCAACTGATTTTTCCTCATGAGATGAGGACTGCCCTTAAAGCTCAGTGAGAGGAATGGGATCAAGGGCTTCTCAGTGCTTCTGAAGAAACTCCCTAGAGACAAAAAAAAAATAACCAACCAAAACTAAAAATAAAAAAACACAGAAAAGGTGAAAGCACTTAAAAAAAAAAAAAAAGAAGAAGAAGAAGAAAAAAAGCCTTTTTCCCACAGGAAACTTCCATCACTGTTGTATTTTCCCTAAGGACATTTCTGTATCTGTCACCAGAAATTACTGCTGTCAGCAGTGATGCATCAGCACAGACCAGAGGGCTGGGCTTTGGTGGTCTGAACAGGGATGTAACCTGCAGTTGGTTTTAACCACCAACTCACCTTAGCTACAGCAAACGTACTTATTATGCAATAAATCCCATTTTGTCAGGAGGCAAAAGGCTTGGAAAGAGGAATTGTCTGTTGGTTTCACAGGCACTGGTGCCTCATGGAGGCCGAGGGAGACGTTTCACTCCCACCTGGTTGAGCAGCTGCCAAAGCAGAGGTAGGAGAGGGGTAAGTGACAGGGAGATGAGTGAAGATGAAACCCTTCAAACCCCTCAGACTGCACCATGTGCCTTCCCTCAGAGCCCTGGAACAAGCACTTTACAGTCCCAGCAGCAAAAAAAACCCAAGCCTAAAACCAGATTTCCTCCATAAAGTGAGGAAATAACGCCCTAGAAAATGACACTGCCAATAAAGAGCTAATGAAAAGGTCTCCTGGGAACAGTTTTGCCCTACAGAGAACTTGTCCCTTCTGATCTGAATGAATCCCCTTGCAGTTTTGACATGCTTTTATTACAGTGGCTCTCAACAGCCTGGAAATGCCCGTGCTGGGTGCTGTTCAGGGGCTCTGTCCCAGGGAATGTGAGGTAACTGCAGCGACAGAGCCTGCTCATTATTCACTGCTTGCACAGGGAATAAAAAAGCTTTAGATGGAGCTAACGTAGGGCTAAGTGTAAGTATCATTAGTAGTAATTATAGTAACTGCCTCTATGATCCTCCTCTGTTATATTTGAGGCAGACTTCATTTCATAAGGACGGGTTTGGCTGCTCAAAACCCTCTTTCACAAGAGCAGCGAGGCCGCTGCGAGCCGCTGGCTGCCTCCAGCACAGAGAGGGCTTCCCTGGGCCCAGGCCAGAGGGGAGCTGCAGCACATGGATGGTCTGTTCCCATTCCCAAAGTTCTTAACCAAGGGTTTTGCATGGAGAATCACAGAAGGATAGAATGGCTTAGGCTGGAAGGGACCTCAGAGATCATCTAACCCACCCTCCCCGCCATGGCAGTGAGGATCTCAAATGGACTAGGAGAGATTTGATGCCAGAAACACGTGGGTTGTCAAATCATTGCAGAAAGGGAGAGTGGAAGGCCCCAGTCCTCTACCTTTTACGTAGGTAAAATACCATTTTCCTCCTGGCTGGCACTCAACGGGAGCAGAGATGCCAGGAAGGGTGGCTTTCCTCTGAATGGTTGTTGCTGGGTAAGGGCAGAATTAACCAGGCTGAGGATGGGCGTGGACTGCAGGTAGGGATGGGACTTGTGGTGATGCAAGAAGCATCTCTGTGTAATGGCACAGCCCAAACTGGTGCTCACAGGCTGCTGCAGTGTCCACCCAGGCAGAGGTTCACCCCCACCCGCCCCCCCCTTGCCCCGGAGGGAGAGCGGTTTCCTCTCCATTCCTGGAGAAAGCCAGAAGAACCATGGGTGAAATGGATTTGAGTCCCTGTTGAGCAAATGCCCTGGTAAAAGCACCGTGCTCAGCATGTGCTGGTTGCTCAGCCCACGCAGGAGCTCAGGGCGGGTCTGTTTGTCTCTCCAGGGCCACAGAAACCAACAAACAGCAGCGGGGAGAGGAGTTACCGCGGCCGCATCCTCATCACGCCCACGCTGCCATGAGTGGCCTTCTTTTTGCCTAATGAAGTGAAGGAGTAATTAGAGGAGGTAATGGGCTTCAGTGAAGGGCACTGCTTATTGCTGTTTGTTGATTCAGCCCTGGCATTTTGTAATCCCTCACCTTGTTTTGCAGTGACTGCAGGAAACGGGTGAAAAAAGACGCTCGGTTTAGCAAGTCGGAGGCAGCTCGGAGGTGATGCTGGAGAGTCCTGAGCAGCAGCAGCAGCAGGGGAGCAGTACTCAGACAGTCCTGGTCATCTCCAGGAGCCAGCTGATCTGTAACACACAGGGTGGGAAGCAACTAAAAAACCTGTTTTTCCTGGTTTTGTTCAAAAAGAGGGGGAAAACGTAAAGGGAATTTGGCTTTGACACTTCTTTTAAACAAAAAGTATTTTCATTTACAGTTTTCTTACTGACACTGTTGACACACTCCCGGAGTGATTTGGGGAGGAAAACCCAGGGTTTTTTGCTTTTCTCCCAGCCCCACACCCCAGAGCTGGGCTTTTCCCTGCCCTTTGTCACATCCAAGCTTCTGGACGCACGGGAGCACAACCTGTAATGGCAGCAGCCCTGAAGTGCCAGCCTGCACCCACGCCGAGGTGGCACTGCCCAAGGGAAGGCAGGGACAAGCCAGCCCAGCTGTTCCTGGCCTCTCCATGCAATTCTCTTTTGGGCTGGGCCATAAACTAATAGAGAAAAGGGTCTTCCAACGGTTTCCCTGCAGAACCACTTGGCAAAGGACAAAGTTGAAAGGACTCTTATCTCCCTGGCCAGCCCAGCTGGATGTTAGCAGTCCCTCTGCTGTCATGTAACCCTGTCTGGAGAGGATGAACAAACACCAGCAGGTTTAAACTGCCCCGTTTCTGTCTTTGGGTTCAGCAGAGCTCAGGGCACAGATCCAACGTTGTCTTTGTGTGCACAAACCCACCATAAAAAAAAAAATAATGAAAGCACCGAGTCCTAATTTTATCCCTTAGTTCCTTTCCAGGAAGGTTAGAACTTTACCCAGGCACTGAAAATATGAGGCCCCTTTAACAACTCCCCCTGGGTTGTGTTTGCCTGCCCAGCAGGACAGATGACACATTAGATTTCATTTCATTTTCTCAAGACGTGACATTTTTGTTGGCTCGGGTAAGGGGAAGGTATCTCATGCCTTTCTAAAGATCTTTGCATGCATGAGCACACCACAGAGCAGACAAAGCTTTTGCCCTTCCCAAGACAGATATTTGGAGGAGGGATGTGCTGTGAGGGGGAGACAACAGCAGCTCCCAGCATGAGGAGTGAGAGATCCCTGTGGGAAGGGCAGAGGTTTTGCCCCCTTTGCTACCAGCAGCTGTGTCCTGCCCTGCAGGGCTGCCAGGAGCTCCAGATTCCAGGTGGGAATGGCCAGGAGAAGATTGATTAGCAGATTGGGCTCCTTTCCTTCTCATTCTTCATCCCTTCATCCCGGAGGCGGGTGGTGCCAGGGAGGACCAGGCAGCACACAGCAGGGACACTGACGGCAGCAGCCCCAGCAGACTGGTATGTTACTCCAGACAGTGCTGAGTCAGCTGGGAACAGGGACTGTTCCAAAAGAATGGGGCTGGGAAAGCCCTGCCTGCTCTAAGGAGCTAGGAAGGATGAGCTCCACACATGAAGGATGCAACAGCAGCTCCTGAGCGACTTCAAACAGGCTGAGCAGGAGTCCTGCTCTGCTGCTGCTCCTCTCCTGCTGGATGCAGAGGCCAGAGGAACTGTCCCTGTACTTCACAGAGAAGGAAGATTTGCTGTTTTCAGGTATTTCCTCAATGGCCTTGCCAAGAGCCTCCTCCACCCCTCGCCAGGGTAGCTGAAGGCTACGGAAAAGGCTGGAGGTCTCGTGGAGTCACCCCAGCCTGATGCTGAAACTCCTGCAGTTTGTCACCATGGGGGAAATCCAGGGAAACTGGCCTGGGTTCATCAATGGAAATAGCTTAAAGTAGGTCAGTAAAGTGGCAAGGAACTCTCATGAGGGTGCTCCAGTTCAGAATCAGCCTCAAGTGAGTCATTTAATCCCAACTGACTTTTGATTAAGGGACAGTAAATCCAAAGAAGGGCCCTTTATTCTAACTGGGCGTGTAAGAGCCTCCCAAGTCCTCTCTGAGCTGAAGGGCTGAAGGAGCTCACTGCACACCCACCTTTCCAACTGCCAAGAGATTGAAAACGTGATGGGCAGATCACAGAACGTTCTCAAACAAGGGGACACAGCAAGGTGGTGCACAAGAAGCCTAGACATTTAAACTCATGCTTTTTTGTGAGTTAGCTCATTACGCTGCAGTGATGGCATCTAAACATCTTCCTCTCCAGGGACTAAGTCACTGCCTGGTGCAGAACAGTGTCCCAGTGGAGACCCCAACTCCAGGATCTGCTGGGAGTCCTCAGCCTGACTCACGGGGCCACCACAGGAGCCCCAGAGATGCTGGAGGGAGAGGAAGATCTCCCTGCTGAGGGATGGCTGAGGGAGCTGGGGCTCTGGAGCCGGGAGAGAAGGAGACTGAGGTGCTCTTTCCCCTAGACCAGAGACCCTTTAATGGATTCATGGCACACCAGCCTCATTCCTTTGCTGCCTCTGCTCCCTCTGCTCTGTCAGAGCCACATGAGGACTTACTGGGCTGAAAAGTGAATGTCTTTGCTGGTTTTCCTCAAGCCTGGCTGTAAAGGTCTTACCACACCTGCCTCACTTGGTAGTTAACTGCAGACCCAGCCTGCACCATCCTGTACAGAAAAATCTGTGTAAGAAATGTGTATTTTTAATGCAAACACATTCCTAGGAACAAAAAGGCACCTGGTGGAGACGTTTCCTCATTGCTGGGAGCATCTGCCATTAGCACTAAAGAGAAACAAGAGCCTGGAAAGACCCATCCTCTTGGGTGGAGGCTTATCCTAGTGCCAGCTCATCTGAGGAGATTTTAGGGTCATTCTCAGGGAATAATACCTCTCATTTCAGATCACTGACATTTGACATCTCCAGTTCAGCCGTGAACTTGTGAAGTCACTGAAGAACATGGAATGAGGCTGTATTAGTGCCAAAATAACTAGGAACATACGCAGGTCCCCCCTTGACCTTGGCAATGCCCCTGCTCACAGTTAACTGAACTCTTGAGCAATTTTTTGTCTTTGACCATTCCCAAATTGCTTTCTTACAACATCAAAACCGACTACTGACTTTCTTTCAACTTATCTGATAAGAGTTTAAAAAAAAAAAAAAGAAGATCCAAAACACCAACCACCCCAGCAATGCCACTGCATCACAAGAGAGGCTTTGATCCTCTGGAGCTGCCAACACGTGTGAAACACACGTGACTTGGCCAATTCCAGCTGCCCCTGTCCATGGAGTGTCCCCCAGCTACAGAGGCCCTCTCAGCTCTGACACTGCTGGGCTCAGAACCAGAGCGTGGAATTTAGACTCAGCTTCTAAAGGCTCAGACTAGGGGAGCACACAGGGAAATGCTGGAGCAGGAGACACACTGCTGGGAAAACACTGTGACAGGAGCGAGCTCAGAAACCTCCTTTTTGGTAAAAAAAATAGGTGACCTGTTTCCATCAGGCATTTATTTCCTGCTGATGGTTCAGGACTTTTCTCAGTTATCCTCTGCAGGTTGAAACACTGAGGCCACTTCTTCCCCTTCCCTTTGGGAATGATTCTGGCTCTGTAGGTTATCTGGGGTGGGGGAGGAAGATGATTCTCATGAATTTTGGAAGGAGTTATAAAAAGTAAGCTTGAAAGTCTATCCTAAATAGAAGGATTCAGCTGATTGAGAACTCATCTGCTTCTATCTCTCGGCTAATCGTGAATACACTTCTGCTGTGTCACTTCAAAGGCCCAGAACAGCTGGGAGGGTTTTCATCAAAGCTTCTGCATGTCTGGGGGAGGTTTTCCCCCCCATGAATATACATCACTGGAGGCTCCTTTTCCCAGCTTTTCCCATGCCTCTCTCTGATTGATCCTCATTTCATTCAGATGAGCTCTTCCTCTCTGGATGGCTAAAGGGCAAGAGACAGCTCTCTCCAAAGCTTTCCCACTCGCCTAGATGCCTCTCCGAAGATTTTCCTCTCATCAGAGTGGGGGAGGGAGGGAGCTGTTCAGACAAGAGATTGAGCCTTTAAATTAAATTCTTGTCATCTGAGGGCTGGGCCTGATAGTAGCGGGGGTGGAAGCATCTTCTCCCAGTATCGGGACTCTGGCCAGATCCTCATCTGGTGTATATGTGTGCCAGTGGCCTGATCTCAGCACTTGTGTCATCCAAACTCCCAGCCTCGAAACACCCCCCGCTCTGGGAGGCAGCAGGTTGCTGGATGGAACCAGCACCATCCTCTGTGGGCCTGCCCTGCGGAGTACGTGAGCTCCAGGGCCCGGGAGCCCCGGCTGCAGTTGCTCAATTCCCCTCTTTTTTCAGCAGGGAGAGAGGGCCGGGCAACTCGGTGGAATTTCAAACACTCAGCCACCCTCTGCAGGGTTGGGATTTCACAAGAGCCCAGACCCTGTGCTCACCCAGCACGTGCAAAGCGCTGGTGGAAATCCGGGCCCCCTCTCCTGAGCTCGGATGGGAGTTTGGGCCTCCTGGAAATTCTGGGCCCGGTGCCACCAAGTTACAGCACGTCTGTGGCTGCTGCCAGATCAGCCTGAACCTCAGCTCTGCTACCCTCCACCCTCTAATTGCACATTCCCCGGGGCCAAAATGACCCCAGCTATTGTCAGGTCAAGACACCGCTGAAGCACCTGCGTGTGCACCAACCTGCGTGTGCACCAACCTGTGCACCAACCACGGCCGGGGATGGCCCTGATAAAGCTGGGCCCATATGAACAATAATGTGTTGCTCTCAATGATTTTCTGCATCTCCTACACAGTGACCCACCGAAAAGTGTGACATCCTTGGAGAGCATCAGTGTCTGCTGCTCCAGTGACACCTTCCTCCATTCCAGACATTTACCAGGGAGATCAAAACATGTCACGCTTGTGGGAACTCTCCCAGCACCCCAACGTCTGTTGGCACCTATAAATCCTCAACTCCACGCTCTGGTCCAGGCTGTAACCCTCGCCTCCACAGCAGAGCCCTTCTGCAGAGGCATTCAGAGCTGGGTCAGTTGTGCTGCATGTGACTGGGACGATTCTTCCCCCCAGACAGGGATGGGATTTCCCCACACCAGTTCCCTGAATGCTTAATAGGATCTTGAATGGTTTATCACTTCTTTCACTGGGGTGTGTGGCTGGATTTACTTTGACACAAGCCCCTTTCTGAATTGCAAGTTGGCAACAATAAAAGGGAGAAGTCTTTAATTAGTTATCTGGCTAATTAACTTTTACAGCACTGTATAGCTTTGGCATCCAAATGCTACAATGCAAAACATTGCAAACATTCAAACAAAGCCTCCCCACCCCACCAGGAAGCTGCTGCCACGAGTGGTTGTGGGGGAACAGCATCTCCCAGCCTTGGCCAAGGTGCCTGGAAATCCACCCCTGGCTGCTCCATGCCCCCTGGGCTCCCTGCACATCCAACTCACCTCCTCCAGCTGGTGTTCACATTAAGGCTACAGAACACACACAACTTCCCGTCACACTCCTCCTCCTCAGCGTGGGCTCTCCCTCCACCGTGGAGTGAAACACACACACGATAACATCTTTCCTGTTGGCACTGGGTATGTGGAGCTCCCTGCATCCCTCTGCCATGCAGGGGTGGGCTCCACACCCGGCATCCCACCCTCCCAAGCCGAGAGAGAACCCCCTCCCGTTGGGCAGGGTGACATCACATCACACAGCAGGGACACGCTCTGGTGGAGGGAGAAGAGCTGGAGGCTGTGGGGTGACCCCCTAGGAGCACAGCCTGTGGGGTGACACCCAAGAGCACAGCCTGTGGGGTGACCCCCAGGAGCAGAGCTTGGCTCGGAGCACAGCAGGCAGGTTGCTAGAGTGCAGCCTGTGTCTGTGTTGGAACACGCAGGGTCCCCCCTGCTTTTCCCACGCTGCTCAGCCCGAGGTGGGGGTTTGGGGAGGCACGGTGCCCCCGGGACGTTCCCGTGTTGTTCTATCTGCACCTTGTGGGCTAGCACATGTTTCACTCCGTGCACGCCGGAGTTTCGCCGTTGCTGCGTGTCCAGGCAAGCTCCCTGCCTGCTCCCAGCCCCAGCAGAAAGGCACTGCCAAGGGGAAGGGACAGGTCCTGAGGGAAGAGAGGGAACCAGCCCAAAATGGACCATGGGTTTGAGTCCAGCTGGTCAGCACCAGCCCTGGCAGGCGGGCAGGGAGAGGTCTGTCTGACCCCAGGCTGGGACACAAGTGACATCTGCTTTGTTGGAGTTGGCCCTGAGCCCCGTGTAGCTGCTGGATTGAATGGATTTACAGGAGGATTCTGCTCGCTGGCAGGCCCAACCCCTCTGAGGACCATCGGGGTGATGCTTTGGCCCTTTCCCATGCCAGTCCCTGCGGGGAAGCAGCTGAACTGGCAGCTGCCAGAGGTGCTGCTCAGGAGGTGAGTAGCTGCCTCCAACATGACACAGCCCAGGGAGGGCTGCACGGGAGGGTTTCAGGGAAGCAGCTCCGTGTTTGCTCAGCACACAAAACGCAGTCACAGGGAAAGCAAAAATGAAGTAATCTCAGAGCCACAGCAAGGAAAGAAGACATGGAAATAAAACATTCTTCTCCTTGTTCGTTTGCTGTGAGGGGAATGAAACCTCTTGGAGGGAATTATTTCATTCCATCAGTGCAGGGTTTGTGCCAAGCTCAGGAAAGGCTTCACTGAGGAAAAAAAATCTCTGCAGATTGACACTTGCTAAATGCTAAAGCAGCATGGATGGTGCAGGAAGGATGGACTGAACCACCCATCCCGGGGAGATGATGAGGGAGAGCTTGTCCCTGCTGGGTACAGGCATTCAGGTGGCTGTGGGCTCTCCCCCACCAGCACCACAGCAGCACCCAGTGTGTCTGACTGCAACCTAAGGGCTGGGGAGGCTTCCAGGCTGCTGAGCTGTGAGCACAACACTGGGGCAGCAGCTCACACACCTTTAAACCGTGACCCTGCTGTGGCTGGCTACAGACAAAGCCTTGAGTTTCCTACCCCAGAAGGAAAAATAAAGGACCTGGAATGATTCATAGCACTTGTATGGGGAACATTTTATGGTTTTGCTTTTGCTTTTCATTTTAAGTCTTTACAGACTCAGTTTAAAAAACAAAATCAAGCCCATTCTCTTCTCTTCCTCCTGGTGACAGGTTGCTCAGATGCCTGTTTGGGTCAAGAGGACATTGCTGCATTTTATTTTGCCATCTGGCATTGCTCAGCTCGGCAGATTGTTTAACCTCTAATTCCTGAAAGCATTTTACTGCTTGCTCATTCCACTGTGTCCTCATATCTGCTTTCCTAAACCTCCCAAAATAATTTCCACCCAATCCAAGCCCCCGACAGCCTGTGTCAGACCAGATCCAAGCACCAAGAGGAGAATATTTCTCCTCCTAAACTGCAGAGCCCCCAGCTCCACTAAGCCTTCAACAGAAAGATTCCCCAGGGATAGGTGAGAAGGTTCCAGTTCATCAGAGGAGTCCCCAGAAGCTCAGGCTGGTTTCCAGAGCTCTTTGGTGCTCAGGGGCTCAGGCTGTCACCCTGACACATCCCCCCCTCCTGCACCCACTGCCAGTGCTTGCTGGGCAGGGGCTGTTCCCACTCCATGTCCCCAGTGCTCCAAACACCTTCACTGCACAACTCATCCCACAGACCCACATCAGCCCAGGAGAAAGAGGGGACAGCTGGGCAGGAGAACTGCCAAAGAGGTATCTGTGTCTGAGGTAGAGCCATCGCTGAACCTCAGCTCCAAACTGTCCTCTTGCTGCCAGAAACTCCGGACTGGGGAGGAAGTTTCCAAAATTGGTGACTTTCGAGTTGTTTGAAAAGTTTTCTGCCCCTCCCCTAAGTGTAGGTGCCTGGAAAAACAGTCTGTTCTCCACAAAAATTACAAGTGGCTTCCAGGGAAAATGCAGGAACTGGGTGAAGCCTCCCTTTCAGTAGCAGATTACGTGTTTTGTTTAGTTTGGGACTAAAGGGTAGTTTCTCTGCAGACACTGCCATGCTCACCCACTTCTCCAAACACACTGGGAGAAACGAAGGAAAAATTCCTCTTCTGCCCTCAGGTTTGGCTTTGCCCAGCTCTGAAGACAGGCCCACACCACACACTTTTGCCACCAGGCTGACATCAGCTCCACCACCTCCAGAAACAGAGCAGATCAGCCAAGAAAAGCAACCTGGAGAGGCTGCACCTCTGCGGGGAGCTCTGCAGGCAGCTTCCCCAGGAGAAAACTTTCCCTTCCAGCCACCCAGCCTTGGGTCTGAACTGCCCCAGGGAAGTCACCCCTTCATTTCGAGCCTCAGTCCCTACCTGCCCAACACCCTGTGAGCAGAGGGGTACCAGGGAGGGTGGCAGGGCCTGGGTTGCCACACGAGCCGTGAGCACGTGCCTGCAGCGGGGGCCTAACGAAGCAGGGAAGTTAATTAACTGGCAGGCAAGGAAAAGGCCATTTAAAGAGCTGAGTCTGAGTGACTAAAGGGCTTAGTCACTCGTTTACAAAGATCTCGGGCAAAACCAGCGTTTAGTGTAAAGTTTTTTTCTGGATCACGTTCCTTGCAGAACTTTCTGAAATCAGCCAGTGAGAAGCACTGGGAAATGTCACTGCCATTGCCTGAGACTTTCAGTGTCCAGGATGTCTGTGGCAACTGCCACCTCCTCTCCCTGACTCTCTTGGGCTGAGCAATCTCACCCTGCTGGAGAGGAATTATTTTGTCCTGCAGAAACTGAAAATTTCTCTGGAAAAATCGCTGAGTTGACATTTTTCCAAGAGGAAAATGTCTCCAAATACGTGTTCTTGTTTTCTTCAGGAAAAAGAAGGATTTTAACATTTCAGAAAGAAGCAAAAATCACCTGCGGAAAGCTCCACGTGGAGCCCATTTCACGTTTGAAGAAATGCTGGAAGCACTGACGCAATACAGTGGTGACAGGAACTCAAGAGCACCTTGGAACTGTTAAGCACTCGGGGCTGGGGGGTGGTTTGGTGGCCCCTGGTGCCATTTGCATCAGAAATGCACTGTCAAGTTTTTTATTATGTGGGTTTTTTTCCTCAGTGGGACCCCCTCCCAGGCTCACTGAGCACAGCCCACAGTTCTGCCAGCACTGCCACGTGGGTGGGGGATGAACAAGAGGAAGGAGCTGGGATGACAGGAATCGATGCTGCCTGTTGCCTCCAAAGGTTTCATCAAATCAGAGCACACCCCAAACTGTGCCCTTCTCACAAGATGAAGACCATATTTCCTGCAGTGCCCCTCCTGGAGAAAGGAAAACACCAGTTGGTCTGACTCAGGAGAGGTTGCAGGGTTTGCCCTCATGGTCTGAATCATCTGTTGCATGAAAAGAGGCCAGAGGTGGCAAATCCAGGGAGTCCCCCAAGTCCCGTTGGTACCACAGCACCTGCAGATGAGGCACCACGCTGCACAACAGCCCCATCCCAACACCTTCACGCTGCATATGAGGGAAGCAGTGGGAGCAGTGGCACGGTCTGCCCAGTGATGGAAAGTGTGGCCAAGCCCAGTGCTCGGAATCCCTGCTGTGAGCTCAGAGCCAGGGCAGCCCCAGAGGCTCGGCAAGGTCTGGAGGAGAACCCGGCGCTTGGGGAGCAGCGGGGTTTTGTTTGCCAGGCAGCGACACCTCGTGGCACGGGAGTCCCCAGTCCTCCCAGTTTGCTGCCAGCTGCACGCCCGGCTTTGCTGGGACAGGTTCTCAGCCCTGCTAAAAGCAGGGGGAGTTTCACCACAGAGTCTGGCGGAGCCCAGGTTTCCGGGCAGCTGATGTGATGGGAAGATTCCCCTCCTGCAGACGCTTCCCAGAAATCACACCTCACTTCTCAGAGAAGCTGCCCGGGGGCTCTTTGCAAGATCTGGGGGGGGACTGGCCCTAGAAATGCTTCCTATTTTGTCCAGGCTGCTCCAGGAAGCTGAAGAGCCCTAAGAGCCCCACCTTGGTTGGATGCTAAAAGAGAAGACCCAGGACCCTCCAGACCCTTAGCTTTGATTTATTTTTTTTTTAACCTTATAAAGTATTATAGTTTTTTTGTGGTTTGTTTTTTTTTTTCTTTTCATGAGAAACTTCACAGAAATTCATAGATATTGGGGGTTGGAAGGGACCTAGAAGATCATCTAGTCCAACCCCCCTGCCTGAGCAGGATCACCTAGACCAAGTCGAAATTAAGCAGAGGTAGCAAAAGAGCCAAGGAACAAGAAACACACCGGTAACAGAAACCTGTGGAAAGAAGAAATGGAGATTTCTGGAGAAAGCTGTGACTGAAGAATCCTGTAACTGTGTCTCCTCTGGTGTGAATCCTGCTGTGTTCAGGGCAACCAGCCACCTGATACCTGCTGGTGGTAAACATGCAAATGTTGCCAATACAAACCCAGCTCCACTGGCTCTTTTCCCACTTAGTGCCCAGATCAGGGCATTCACAGGCTCAGCAAGGGGCTGGCTGCCGGGCTGGGAGAGTTTGCTGTGTGGGGAAGACCCAGAAAAGTCCCTTTTTCTCTATGCCAGTGTTATCCTCTGTGTGGTAACTCCCTTGACCCATTTCCTTGATGCATGGCCCAGGCCTGGAGGGGAATGGGATGAGAAGAGCAGAAGAGCAGAGGTGCCAAGCAAAGAGCACCCCAGACCTGGCTGGTTTTAGAGGGTGCAGTGGCAGAGCTGCCCTGAGCACACACACCTGGGCACACAGAGAGCAGCTGCCAGCCAACCCCAGGTGTTTCCTCCCACGTTTCTGATACACACAGAACTAAACTGCTTCTCCACTTTGCTTTAGGAAAGTACAAGAGGCTGTAATGTACAAGCAGCAACTTGGGAACTGAGCTTTGCCCCAGGACAGCTCTGGAGTCTAAAGGTACCGTGTGCTGGGAGCAGCAGCACCTCGAGGGGTCTTTGCCCACAGATGCCAAGACCCAGCCCTGTGTTGGCACAGTCCTGGCAGCTGGTCCTGATCTTCACTGATGGTTTTGGGCTGATGACAAATAGTTGAGAGGAGGTAACGGAAATAGAAGGAGAGGTGGTAATGGAGACAGAAGATTGCAGCATTCAGCAGACCCACGGGATTTATCAGGATTCACGTCCTTCCACTTGACCACAGGCAGATCCCTGCCCCACTTCTGCACTTCCCTGACTTATGCCAAACAATCTTCATCTGGTGACACAAAACCCTTGATTAAACACGAGACTGTCACCTGCTCCTAATCACAGATTCACAGATTCACAGATATTAGGGGCTGGAAGGGAGCTAGAAGATCATCTAGTCCAACCCCCCTGCCTGAGCAGGAT
>JANHGL010001935.1:58892-118800 GCA_024611195.1 Ceyx melanurus
AGGAGAAACTTCTTCCCTGTGAGGGTGGCAGAGCCTGGCAGGGGCTGCCCAGAGAGGCTGTGGAGTCTCCTGCTCTGCAGACTTTCCAGCCCCACCTGGCTCTGTTCCTGTGTGGGCTGCCCTGGGTGTCCCAGCTCTGGCAGGGGGTTGGACTTGATCTCCAGAGCTCCCTTCCAGCCCCCACCATTCTCTGATTCTATAGACAAACTTCTTTAAAAAACCATCAGCAACCAACTGACCTGTGTCTTCTTTCCCTGGCAGGATTTATCCCCTGTAAAATCTGCTGGAACAGCCTTTTCCTGTGAGCCCAGTGAAAAGGAATTCTACAGGGACTATCTGATGTGCACAGAGAAGCCAGTGTCACAAAGGAAGGTGAACAAAGCTGTAGCAATAAACAATCTACCACTGATGGATTCTTTCCTATCATCATCATCATCATCCCTGGAGGAGTGGGAGGAAGAAGACAGCAGCACTTTCATCCCATACACTGAAATGCCTCAGTTCCCTAGGAGACATCTCAGCTGTCAACCATCCAGAGCAGCTGAGGGGGAAACCAGCTCAGACTCTGGAACTGGAGGGCTCTCTGTGGATAGTGGTTCTGTGCCTGACCTAAGTGCCTTGGGTTTCTCTTTCTGTCCAGTGAGACAGAACGAGGTGGACACCTCAGGATCCCAAGGAACTGAGAAGGAATCCCTTTCTCACAGTTCCTCTTTGGGAAGGATATCCCTCAGTGATGTGAGATTCCCAGATCCCAGGGAGCAGGGACAGCACGACACAGACAGAGATGAATCCCTGGATGTCACCCCTCTGCAGACACTGGCAGAGGCTTGTCCCACACTTCCAGCCAGTGGGCACGACCTGCACAGGAAGGTTCATCATTCCAAGTGTTCCCAGCCAGCAGCAGCTGGTCTGCAGGCCCAGCTCCAGGAGAAAGCACCGTGCAGGGAGGAGCCCAGCAGCAAGCTGAGCATTTCCAATCAGACACTGCAGGTGGCAGAAGATGAAGGAATTGCAAGTGACTGTGACAGTGAGAATTCCTTGGAGGTGACACCTCCTGTCCCTACGGTGCTAAGTGATGCCTTTGGAACTTCAAATATGGAAGAAAAATACGATCCAAAGTTTCAGTTCAAAGGCTACGAGCACAGCCATTACATGAGAAGAAGCTAAAGGACCCAAACAGTTCTAGGGAGTGCCTGGAAAATGATGGAGAGCTCCAGATACCCAGGCAAGGAGGGTACCCGGACAAGGTCAGATAACCAATAGTGGTGCTTTTTGTATTTATGGCCCTGAACAAGAGTGTTTTTCTACTGATGCCTGGCCTGTCAAGGCTTTAAGGACACAAGGGTGTATTTTAGTGCTAATGCTGGTTCTCCATCCTGCTGGGAGAAGGTGCCCAGGCTCTGGCACGAGGCACACGGTGTCTTCAGAGACTTCCCAGCCAGGTAACTTCTCCACAGGAGTTACAGAAGGGAAACCCACTTCTGAAGCAGCAAATCCACAGCCCAGACCCCAGTGAAACCATCAGCAGGGTTCTGAAAACAAGTGGGTGCTGATGCTGAGCCAGGGTGACCTGCCCCCCTGTGACTGCAAACCTGAGCCCCTGCTTGACTGGAAGCACCTTACAGGGACATTTAGTGCAGTGTGTTTGTTTGTTTATTTATTGTTGGTTTTATACAAGTGCATTTACTGAAGCTGAAATTCCTCCTGCTGTGCAGAATGTCTGAGAGCTGCTTTATGCAAAGGCAATAATATTTCGATATGGAACTTCATGTGTGAGTGTTTTTATTTCCCAGAACAAAGGGTGACTGCAGCTCATCCTGAAAAACATTGCATTTCAGAACAGGACCCATCAAGCCCTTCCTAATGCTTTGGTTTGAGTGGAATTTGATGAGGCTTCCCAAGCCAGGTCACTTTGGGCCTCTGATGGACCAGCACTGTGATCATCTCTCTGAGCAAAGCATCAAATCACAAGGTCACCAGTAAAAGGCACAGGAGAGACCAGGTCTCCCTTGACTGGGCAATAGTGACCTTTTCAGTGTATTTTTAATTTGCACCCTTCACATCTCCCAGGAACAAACTCTCCCATTTTATTCCAGTAAAAAGGACTCTGAAGAGCAAAGAGATAAAAGAAAGAGGGAGACACACAACAGCCATTGTCTGAGATGATGGAAGGGTGTTGATGGAGGGTATTAAAGCTGAACATTAGAGAGAGGTAGGGGGTGATAGGAGGGCTTGGGAACTGCTTTGAAAGAGTAAAGTGAGGTATACTAATTAAAGTCCTGAATTAAAGCTAAAAGAGGAGCTGGGAGAAAAGATTCACTAACTGGATTTTGCCTTTTCATTCTTACCTGGTCTTCAGAGAGTGTCCTCAGGTACATCTGCAGTGTAATTGCTCCTGTGCATTTAGAGAGATACAGATCATCCCAGTAGAATCCCCACCCATTTTCTTGTGCAATCAAGGGAAATCCCCCAAGCTTTGAGTTACAGGAAGCTTTGAAGTTGTGCAACCTCTACAAAATTATTTTGACATGTCAAAGCTCTGCAAACAGGGCCTGGGATCAGTCCTTTGTCCTGGCCAGGTTTTCTCAGGATGGAAGCTGGGGAAAGGCCAGCTGAGCTGTGCAGATGGAGGCAGCATCCTGCTCCTCCAGGTCTCCCCTCCAGAAGGGTCAGGGATAATCAGAGCACAGTGCTCCCTCTTCCACAGCAATCAGTCTATATCTTACACCTTAACAGATGTAGCTGTGAAGAACCTCTCCAGCCTGGTTTTGTCCTCAAGAGCCACCTTCAGACAGTGTGGAAGTTGAAAACCAAGTGTTTCATTATAAACATGGCACCAGAGGTTTGGGGATCTTCGGGTACCTGAAGATTCAGAGCCATTCAAAAGGCAACAGCTCTCCAAAAGGAAGGGCAGGAATAAAGTTTGAAGCTCTATTCTCAAAGGCAGCCTCAGGTGCACCACAGCTTCCCTTACTCACAGCAGAAACCTGAGGTGGTGCCATGAAATACTTGAGCAAGCTGCTCAGGAGCCACCCTAGTGAGGAGCTGTGGTTAATTAGAGGCTGTGCTGGTGGGAAGGTGTGTCTGCTTCAATAAACCTCTGAGGTTTCTGCACTTGTCCAGGGGAGGGGAGGAAGCCCCAGTGACAGCTACACATCACTGTTGGAAGCATACAGCCCCTGCCAGTGCAGCAGGGCAGGGAGTCACCCAGGCTGTGCCAAGGAACAGCTACTCCAGCAGCATCCAAAAGTAGTGGGTGGGGGAGTTCCCAAGTCCCAAATACAGGGTCTGTGTGTGATGCCTTCTCCACTTAGGGCATCTTGGGCAAAACAAGCAGCATGCAGCTGCACTGGTTACTCATCTCTTCTCTACAGCTGGTGGTTCTACATCTGCACCTCCTGGAGACAGGCAGTTTTCTGATGGAAGAAGGAAATGTCTCTCCCTCTTCGGAGAAAAGCCTGAAAACAGAACTTCATGACACCCTAAAACCCAAGAAAGCCATGGAAAAGGAACTATAGCTCCTTCTTGGTTAGATGTCACCCAAACTCCCAGCTCTTACCATCTAGCACTTGTGACACTCAGAGCAGAGCCTCGTATTGTAAGCAGCCACAAAAATGAACTGTCTACAGCAGCCTATGAGAAAAGCCAGGTGTGCTCCTCCTCTGGCTACCTCCTCTCCACCTCAGAGGAGAGCACCTCAGCTGGCAGTGCAGAGGCAGCAGAGCCAGGAGCCTGTGCTCTGCCCAGTATGCAGCAGGGCAAGGTGCTCATCATCTGGCTCCTGTTCAAGGCCCAACTGAACAACAAAAGAGCTTAAAAACTCACGATCTGGCTGACTTTGATTTGGAGAAAGTATTTGAAAGTATTTCTTAAGGGAAGAGGTGTCTTGCTTGCAGCAGCTGGAAAGCTACCTGGGTGCACAGCAGCAGAGTCCAATTTCTGGAGTTTGAACAAGTTGAAGTCACCCGACCAGAAAATCAAGCCCCAAACCCAGGAACCCTCGGCGAGGGTTTTGTGCAGGGAGCTCTATCAGCTAGATGATATTTGGCTCTCTCTCTGGAGCTGGGGATTTTCTAAGCCTCCGGCTGGTGCACCTTTGTTGAGCGAGGTGTTGCCGTCTGGGAGGGGAGAGGAGCTGCCGCCGGGACATGCGCACAGGTCTCAGCGGGGGAGCAGCTCCGCAGCCCGGGGCTGGGGAACGATCCGGGCCGGCCCCAGCAGCAGCAGCTGAGCTCTTGTGAACAGGGATTGCCCTGCACAGGGGCAGGATCAGCTGCCTGCTCTCCCAGCCCAGCCTCCCCAGCTCTTCATGAAGCAATTTCTGCTCGTCTTGGCCGTGTCTGCAGTGGCTGGTAAGTCCTGACTCCTTTCCCGTGGCTGGTGGTGGGTGCAGGTTGATGTGTGCTATGGGAGGCAGTTCAGTCACTTTCACTGAAACAGAGGATGGGCTGTTGCCTGAGGTTGTTCCAAAGTTTTCTTGTGTGGTGCTCTCTCCTTTTCCCGTTCTCCAAGTGTGGTTGGTGTGCTCAGTGCTTTAAGGATTAGCAGGGAGAAGATTCCTTCACTTAGAAGAGTTTGCCACTGATGTGCTACAACCCAAACCCTGCAGGGGCAGAGGATATTCACTGACTGATATTCACTGGGTTTTGGATCAGCCCCTGAATACAAGAACAGCCCTGATTTCAGAAGAGGCTCAAACAAATAACGTATCCCTACAAGCCATTAAATCCCACTCTGGATGTGGGAAATTCTGCTGGGTGAATCCAGGATAAACCTGCTGTTTCCAAAGCCACCTTTGCAGCAAGCAGCCTCAGCACTGCCTGCTCTCCAGGATACAGGGAAGGCACAGGGTGAGAGCAGAGGGACAAGCACAGGGTGAAGGATCCTGGATTTCCCTGCCCCACCTGCCTGTGCCCGGGTTGGGCTGCTCAGCACAACCTTGTTACCTGGACAAACGGGGGAAGATGGAGATTTTCTGCTTCTGGCAGGAGCAGGGTACTGGTGACTCTGTTTTCATGGTACTCAGACAGAATTTTCAGAGCTTAGAAATTCTTGTGAATCAGCCTTGAAAAAATTTTACACAGAGTATTCTCATGGAATACAGGAAAAAACAGATGAAAATGCAGTTTGTCACTGGTGGATCAGGGTGTTGTTCCACCCTACAGAGACAGCTCAGACCTGGGGCATGTTTGTCAGGGGCAAGTGACATTTCTGTTTGCCAAAGCCAGAACTCATCCTCTGTGGGACAGAGTCCCAGGGCTCAGGAAGCAGGGAGCTGAGGGAGTTGTTTGCCTTCACCTTGGCACACCCAGTTCAGAGTCCAGGCCATCAGGGCTTTGTGTGTCACAGTGCACAGGCAGTGGCAGCCTCCATCCACTCACACATGGAGCAGATTAATGGCAATCCCATCTTCAGGGATGTGAAACGAGTCAGTTTATTACCCTGAGTCTGGGCAGAGCAGAGACATGAATCAGCCTTGCAAACAGGTCGTTGTTCTTACTTTTCCAGTCATTTAACTGCTTGAAAATAAATCAGATAAGGAACTCAAGGATTCTGAATCTGGAGTTTTCAAGGCCTTTCTGTAAAAACTCCTGCCTTGGATTTCCTTGGGATGAGTTCACCACCTGCAGGGTGCACACAGAGCTGAGCGTGGTCTGAATCCCTGCTCTGCAGCCCATCTCCAGCCAGAGGGAAGTGGCACCTCTGGCATTTCTGCTCCCTGCAAGGCTGAGCAGCACTGGGCTCACGTTCACCCGTGGGCAGAGGTGCCAGGAGATGCCTGTTGACCCTGGTGCCTTTGCTCCTCTAGGCATTGTGAGTCCAGAGAGGGCAGCATGTCTGAAACGAGCAGCCTTTTCTTCCACAAACTTCGAGAACATCCTGACGTGGGAAACTGGAGCAGATATTCCTCCTGGCACCCTGTTTGATGTCCAGTATAAACAGTAGGTGAAGTCTGATTCTTTGGGGAGTTCTGTTGTTCTTGAGAGAGAAGAATCATAGAACATTCGGCTTGGAAAAGCCCCTTGGGATCATCCAGTCCAACCATTAACCCTACAAAGTTCACCCCTAAACCATGTCCCTCAAACCCACATCCAAACCACCCTGAAACACCCCCAGGGATGGGGACTGAGCCCCCTCCCTGGGCAGCCAAGGGAAAGAAAAAGTAGATTTTGCTCTTTCTGCTGCTTGTTTTACTGTTGGGGGATGGTTCTGCAGGAAGGACAGGACTGTTTGAACTGGTAGATGGTGCTCAGCTGAGCAAATACTTTTCCATCTTGGGTCGCCTTGTGGTGTTTGGTTTTTTTTATCCTAAGGTATGGAGAAAAATCCTGGCTTAACAAGCCTGAGTGCCAGAGGATCTCACAGCCCTTCTGCAACCTCACTCGGGAGACAGAGAACTTCACAGAGCATTACTATGCCAGGGTGAGGGCCTCTGCCCACAGTGGCTGCTCCTCCAACTGGGTATGCTCAGAGAGATTCGAGCCCCGCAAAGAGAGTAAGTACTGCTGCTGAACCCCAGGGAATGCTGCTGAACCCAGGGAATCCTGACACTGTTTCCTCTTCTTTGCTCTATTGCAAGAGTCTGGGTTTTCCAGGGAGGGAGGGAGTGAATGAAGGTTTGCTGTTGGGCAAGGAGGCAGATGGGCAGCACCACAGCAGAGAGAACAGGAAAAGCCAAATGTCCTTGAAGGAAGAACTGCTACTAAGGCTGCTGACAAGAGGCAGAAGGGAACTAGTAAGAAATATGATGGGCAATCTGGGGACAGCCAGAAAGACAGTTACAGAAGCTATGAAAACTCCTGAACATCAGGATATCAGCCAGCCCAACAGACATTTAACATTCCCAACCCCTAGTGGGCTGTGTCCCAGCCACCAACAGCCCCTGTTGGCTCTGTGCCTGTGATTTTCCCACTGCATGTTTGTCAGGAATAACTGGAGGTGGCATTAGCAGAGATGAGGTTAAAGCAGAGTTTAGATGGTGGGGGTGGCAGCTGCCTTTCACTGAGGAGAAGACACAAAAGAGCTGGAGCTCTCTAAAGACAAAATCTGATGTTGGGTGGGGACAGGAATTTAGGCAGCAGATAACTAGTGCCCTGTGGGGGGACTTCACATCAAGGAGTGTGTCCCAGTGCAGGACTTGGGAGCAACTTGGAAGCTGTGAGAACATGGTCCTCAGGAAAAACTTGGGGCAAGAATTTCTAGGGGCTAAAGGTGTCAAAGCCCTGAGGGAAGATGGTATCTGCAGCTGCCAGTGAAATACAGCTCCAGTACCTTCTTGGGTATGGGCAGAAGTAATAACCTGCACTCTGGGGGGTGTGTGTGAGATGAGCTGGTAACAGATCAGCTTTAATCTGCCTGTTCTGTCTTTCCCAGCCATGATTGGAGCCCCAGACGTGGAGTACATTCCTTACGTCCGATCCATCAAGTTCCTTATCCGCCCTCCCTCCACCCCACTGAGGGGTGAGGATGGCCAGCAGCTCACCATTGAGGACATTTACAGCAAATTTGGTGCTGTTGATTATCACTTAACAATATTCAACCAAAGGACACAGCATAAGGTAAAGCACAACCTGGGGCTGGCACCTCACTGACATCTGTCCATCACATGTCACGGATGATGAAGGACCTCAGAGCTCACACATGTTGATGAGATGATGCAGAAGGGAAAGCCTCAGAGTCTGACATGCAGGAGACAAGAGGAACTTTATCCATTCCTCTAAAATTCTGGAAAGGAAAGGGGAGTTTCCAAGGGTACTGTCTGAGTAGCAAAAAATAAAATGCCAGTGACTAGACAACAGAGAACAACTGAAGTTCAAGTGACAAGGAAGTGAAATGCAAAAAAAAGAAATAGAGCAACGGTAGAAAGCAAATTATAGAACTCTACATATACAGAATTATTACAGTCCTATAACACCCTAGTAGTAAATTATTAGTCCTATTTTCTACCTTAGTAGCAAATAATTTCTGCTGAAATTTGCTATCTGATTTGAAGAAAATGTATGTATTTAACCTTTCTAAAACACAGACCTTGCCTTTATTTGAAATAGTGGATAAAGAATGAGCACAACAAAGAGTTTGAAGTTTCCAACTTGGAGCCAGACACGGAATACAACGGAACAGTGTCAATTCACCTCCTCCAGAAAAGCAGCAAAGCTCGAGTGTTTTGGGTTAAAACACTAGCAGGTGAGGCTGGTAACTGCTCATTTCAAGGCAAAGCTGGGATATTGGCTCTCTCTGGGATATTGGCTGTCTCTGGGATATTGGCTCTCTCTGGGATATTGGCTCTCTCTGGGACACTGGCTACACAAAAAAAGGTGGATTTGCAGCTGGTTAAGGTCGCCTCACTAAGACACTGAGGCAACACCGACTTCCCTTAATTCAGAACCTGTAACATCATTTAGCTCATCTCATGCCATTTATCTTAATCCACCTCTCTGAAGCTCCTTGTGCTCTTCCCCACTGAGCAGACAACACGTGGCTCCTCTACTGCAGCGTGGCACTGGCCTTCTGTGCTGGGCTGGCCTTGGCTGCCCTGGCCTACGCCAGCTACAAGTACGTCAAGCACCACGGCACCCAGCCCATGGCTCTGGTGAGTCTTCTGGGTGGGCACTGCTGGCCGAGGACGGTGATGAGCAGAGGAGGGGGTGGGATAAGTAGGTTGAAGACTCAGAACTGGCCCCAGATCAGCTCATTGTGAAGGTTATTGGGTGAAGTGGCTGAAACCTGAGGCATCCTCCAGGGCTGGGTCCTCTGGCAATCCTGGCTGCTCACCTCCCTGCAGCAGGCACTGGCTCTGTGTCCCAAAGGGGTTTAAGGACAAACTATTGCCATGCTCCAGGGCTTAGGCCCAATTTAGCAAAAATTAAATCAGGATTTTCTCTTCCTCCTACTTGAGGATTGTCCTGTTGCCCTGATGCATAGTAAGACCTCTGGAGGGTCATTCCCCAGGAAAAAAAAGAGTTATTTTGTCAGCAGAGCAGATCCCTGGTGGTGGTTCCTGGCTTTCACTGAGATGTCTCTGAAGAACATTTTACAGAATCTAAAACAAACCTTTAAAGCCACAGCTTCTTGTTTCTAACTCGTGTTTTCTCTCTACTTCACCAGGACTTCAGAGGGATTTCATCCTTCCAGCCTCTTACACTGACAGTGGAGCACATTATAAAGCCCCTCAGTTTATCCAAACCCTCCCTTCTCATCCCCGAAGTCCAGTTACCACAGATCAGCCACCACCTGGACAGAGCTCGGGAGCCACCATGGTCTTTCCAGCCACCAGAAACCACCTACCAGCAACAGATGGATGTCCCAACATTCCATGTGCCCCCCAACTTGGCAAGCACAGCCCTGAGTTGCTATGCCCCTCAAGGGGGTGAGCCCAGCAAAGCCCTGCCCCTCACCTACGGGCTCTGTGTCGATGGCACCGACCACATGGACAAGAAGAATTTGCAGTCCAAGGAACTGCTGAAGGAGGTTTCTTCAGATAGTTTTGTGGATGGAAAGCTCCTAAACCAGCTGCTGGGCAGGAGCTGCAGGCACTGGAATGAGAAAGGGCAGAGGGCAGAGCTGGCCCGTCGGGGCAGTGGGGGCACGGGAGAGGCAGCTCTGCTGCAGGGCAACCCTGGGCTAACACATGGGGTGGAAAGTGAACTGCAGCTATCCCAGCTGCCTCTGGCTCTGCTGGGAGGAGGAGGAGGATGCTACAGACAGCAGACAGCAGAGCCACCACCCCTACTGTCTTCAGTGCAAGTGGGCACAGACTGTGTGCCAGAGGACGAGCCGCTGTCTCTAGGCAAGAGCCTCCTTTTCTCAGTCAGCACTGCCAACAGCCTCCCTGGAGAGAACACCTCTGAGCAGTGGATGTGGCCCTATTTGGAGAAGAAACTGCAGTTCCCAGAGCCTCTGGAATTGGCAAAGCTGGCAGGAACCAAGGGGCTGAGCTGCAGCAGCCGGAGTCCGGCGGTGTCCGGAGGCACTGGCCCGGAGCAGGACAGTGGGACACCCCTCACCCTGCTCTTCAAAGACTTGGACTTAAAAGTACTGTGGGATCAGGATGAAAACACAGCATTTTATTAGGGTGGCTTGATGTTCCAATCTAGATGAGGTTGGCTGGCATGCACCAGCCCACCCTGCAGAGTGCAGTGCAAATAAGCAGCTAACCTTGGGTGTGTTCCCATGGCATGGAGCTCTCAGACTGCTTCCACTGCTGCTCTGCCACGGGCATTGGCACCTTTACTGCTGCTTCTTGGTCCACTGCAATACTCAGGCTTTTATTTCATTCATATTCTTCAAAGTTATTATTAATTGGGCTACTTGAAAAGCTAAGATTCAGGTTGAAATTTCAGATCCAGTGCAAATTCACAACAGAACCTCTATATGCTTTTTGCCACCACCAAAGATCCAGCTCCAAGATCTACCCACCCTCTGCAGGAATTCAGGTGCAGATGTTCACAAACCTAAAAGAATTGAATGTATTACAGCACAGGAAAAGAATGAAATGTATCTCAGTGTTCTACCCCTGCATATATGTTTTGTGCAATGTGATGGGCTCCTTCCATGACCTGGATTTGCCTTTAAAGCAGCCACTGGAATTGTGCTAAAGCTCCTGAGGCAGCACTTCTGGGAACTACTGTCCCATCTTGCTGGGTTCTGTAGCACTCGTACAAGGATAAAGATTAGTGCAGGCTTGGCCCAGTTCTGACATATTTAACTGTGGAAGCATCACATAATCCCTTCTTCCCTTGAAACCCCCAGGGATGAGGCAGCTGGGCTCCCATTCCACGTAGGCAGGAATGTGAGGATTTACACCAACCTCGGCTCATCCCTCAATCTCAATTCACACCAATCTACAAAGGAGGTTTAGGGAGGTGTTGAGCTGCTCCCTCCCACCCTTCACTGATGCTCTGGGTGAGGAACCTGCCCCCTTTGCATGGTAGAGAGGAGGCTGTGATTGCAGAGCTACCAGCACACCCCCCTCCAGGGCTGGAATGGACCAAAAGTGGTGTGAACAGACACGAACCCCTTTAGCACTTTACAACAGCAAGCTAAGTGGCATTTATTCAGGGGTCAGAGGAGGCAATTAGTTTCACTAAGAGGAAAGCATAGTTCAGCCTGTTGATTTCCACTGGTGTGGTGAAAACATGTGAGTGTCTGATGACATCAGGTTTAGGGAGAACTGAAACCATTTATAGGAATAAGCAAGAGTTGGCATGGTTTGTGGAAGTAGAGACTCCAAAAGCACTGCCAGAGACAGCCTGGCCAGAAGCAACACTCACCTCCTCTCACCATAAGCACATTCAGGGTTTTTCTCAGGCCAGGGAAGCTGAGACTAAAAGCAAAACTCCACTTGCTTGGGTGGGGTTGTGCAAACAAACTGTATCTTTATGAAGCAGTTTGATAATTAAAGGCAGGATTAAATATCTGAGTAGTTTGGGCAGCAACTCAGAAGGGCACATCCATTGTGCTCCCTTGACTTCATACCATTCAGTACCAAAGGTTTTGTGGAATGTTGTTTGAGCTGTTTCATGCACCCTGTGTCCAAACTACACCATCAAACCAACACACAGGGCCAGGAGCTGCAGCAGCAGCACAACTCTGCTGCTGCCAAGGAGTGAGAGACCCCAGGGGTAACATTCTGCCCCACAAACCCCCCCTGGAGAGGCTGCCTTTCAAGCCAGTGATGCCAATCACCTTATTCAGAGTTGCCTGGGGGCTGTGTATCTTGTGTCAGTAACATTCCCAGTGATGCTACTCGGGGGAATAATCAAATACCACAGTCAACTTTTTGGCTCGTGTTGTGAAACTCAACCCCCAGCACAGGGTCAGTATGGGCAGCGTGGTGTGGAAGGGAAGGAGGCCTTAGGGGAGCATTTGAAGATGCTTCTAAAAAATACATTTCTATTAAAAAGCCTTTTAAAATCCTCTACAGACCTCCTGCCACTGTGTCTCCCCTTAATACATGTATCATCCGGGTGCCCTGGGAGGAAAGATGGGAAGTGAGGCACAGAAAGCCTAGGAGATTTTTAGAATGAAGATGGAAAGTGCCCCACAGCTGGGATGTCAACCTCTTCTTTGGGCACCTCCAGTGCTTGAGAAGCTCCATGGCCTCTGCCTGCTCTCAAAGGCTGCCCATGGCAGCAGTGATCTCAAAGGCTTGCAGGTCAGATACTGCCCTGCCCCTGACAGCAGCAGCAGGACCGAGCAGGGGACACTGTCAGAAGATGGGATCTGTGACCCATGTCTTGAATGACTGACAGCAATGTTCTCAACTTCCTGCTCTCCTTGTGGCTACATCAGTATTTACCTTTCTGCTTACTGAGGAGGAGATCAGTTCTTGTCTCATGAGTCACATCCATGATGATGTCGTGAGTCACAGGACCATCATCCCTCCTAAAACTCTTTCTCTTTGGAAAAACCTGGAAATAGACGTTGAGGCTACTGAGCAGCTTTGCAAGGAAAGTGCTCATCCATCCCCAGCCACACGAGCTGACCTGTCTGCCTTTCACTGCCCTGCTTTCCAAACCCTGAGCCTTGTGTGTTCCAAGCAGACCTTGGCAAACAGCTACAGTAGGACATCCCGTGTACAGACATTTTCAGGTAACAGCAGGACTTCCACACTGTTCAAAGGTCTCCCCCTGCAAGCCACTGGTGCCTAACAGCCTGGTCCTAGGGGATCTTGGCTTTCAGAGACAGGAGTCTGGAGAACTCAGCCGCTAAAGCACCAGAAGCAGCAGGCAGATGGCAGGACAGAGACAGAGAGGGGCGGCCCCAGCTGGCGCAGGGCTGGCAGCACAGCCCCTGGCACCCTGACCATGGAGAGCTGCTGGGCAGGCAGCACAGCCCCTGGCACCCTGACCATGGAGAGCTGCTGGGCAGGCAGTACAGCCCCTGGCACCCTGACCATGGAGAGCTGCTGGGCTGGCAGCACAGCCCCTGGCACCCTGACCATGGAGAGCTGCTGGGACCTCTGGAGATCAGAGTCCAACCCCTGCCAGAGCAGGGGCACCCAGGGCAGCCCACACAGGAAAAGATCCAGGTGGGGCTGGGAAGTCTCTAGAGGAGACTCCACAGCCTCTCTGGGCAGCCTGGGACAGGGTCTGTCACAGTGAAGAGGTTTTTCCCAATGCTGAGGTGGAACCTTCCTATGTTTCCCCTTCTGATCCTGCTGGAGTTCAGCTTTGTTGTATTTGGATGGTGAAGCAAACAAATGTGCTTAGCAATGGATCTTACTGATACTGGTGGGGTGACAAACCATGACATGAAAGGCTTTCTGGAGGTTAAAGTCAGAGTGTCCCAACAGGAATAAGCCATTGAACAGGGACAGGACTATTAGAGACAATAAAGCACCAAGTCCAGCTCAGGAGAAGCTACAGGCCACAATCCAGACAGGCCACTGAGCTGAGCAGACCTCTGGCTTCATGCAGCAGGCAATTTAATGTTCTTACACATCCTCTCTAAGGGTTTCAGGCAGCTCTGAGCAGCTCACCCTGCTGCACTGACTGCTCAGCTAGTGAAATCTCACTGGGAAACATCTGGCTCACAAACTGGTGCTGCAGCCCTCACAGCTCCAACTGCTTCCAAACTTTCATTTCTCCTTCTGACACCACAAAAACTACCACCTGCTTTTCACACTGCTGGGAGGGTTTATCCTGAATGCTGAAACTGAAAATGTGTCTCAGATCAAACCAGCAGTCTCTGTTCTTTTCCCCTACCCTGGGCTCTGAGATGCCACCACGGGCAGCTGGATGTGCCAGCTCACCCACAGACTTTGTCTGCCTCTAAGGAGAATAGTCACAGCCAACCACCCCAGAAGAGCTGCTGTTGTCCCCTGATCTAATTATACACTGACATCTTGTAGCTGGAGCTGGCACTCATGGAGATGTCAGAGCAAACCCTTCCACTCTGTGATGCCTCAGCCAAAGGGCTATTCCCCAGGGAGGTGAAAATACTCCTCACTCATTTAGATGCTTTGTGAGCTTCTGTCCTCAGAGAGCAGTGGATAATCCATCCCTCCAGTGCCTGAACTTTGGAGGCACCTGTCTTTCCTCTGGCATTTGCCAAAGGCAGCCATTTGCCAGCTCTGGAGAGGGCTGCTCTCAGTGTCCCCCTGCCCGGGTCCCCATTGTCACTGCCATGGCACCCTCAGCTGCTATATTTAATTCTCCAGGATGGGCACCCAAACATGGGGAACATTCTTTGGGGGAGAGTCATTTTTAGTGTCATCCAGAGGAGAAGGAAGCTCTCCATTGTCCCAGCTCTTCCCGAGGACAGAAGCTCCCTCTGTAGCCTTCCCAGGGTGAGTCTGTTTCTCTGTAAATCAACTTTTTATAACAAGATTTTCTGAGTGTTCAGAGCAGCCTCAGTTGTTCTGTGATCTCTTGATCTGAGCTGTGCTTTGTGATTGTATCTGCTTTTGTTCCAGTGCTGTTCTTAGGAAATACTGCTTTACTTCGTGTTTTCTCTCTGTTTTCTCACAAGAATCTATTCTGGTTTACTAGTTTGTTTAGAAAAAAATATATGCTTGGCTTGAAAGGGGTAGATTTTAGCTGATCAGAATTCTCTCTTTACAATAAACACCAGATTATAAAGCACTGAACATTTTCCAGGGAAAAAGAAGAAACATGATATAGCAGAAATTAACCTGGATTGGTAATTATCTGTGAAAATGGAAACAAAGATCTGATACCCAGTAACCATTCTGCTGAAAGAGGGCTGAAGAGAGTAGTAGTCTCTCAAATTACAAAGGTATTTTTTCCATAAAAGCTTGATTTTCTCTTTCTTATACTTGCCAGAATTTCCATGTTTCTTCCAAAGTTATTTACTGAGGAAATAATGATAATTCTGTATTTTCTTTTGCATTTTCCACAATTCTGCTTTTCCATACAACTGTGCTTTCCTTAAGAAATTAGTTAATACTAACAGAAAATTGTACCACTAGTGAAAGCCAAGGAGTTGATTTTTTTTTTACCATTTTAGGATCAGAAAACAGTCAATCTAAAATCCATCTGCAAACTTTGCCATGGGAAAGTGTCAGTAATGGACCAGGAGCTGGGAAAGATTTGCAAGCAAGTCTGCAGGAATATTGTTCAGCAACAACCATTTCCAAAGCTGTTTTATGAAGTAACCTAAGCTCTCAGAATGTGAAAACCTGCCCAGCTTAGGGATTGTGCTGGATGTTTCTGATCCCAGGGCAGGACAACAGAAGAGGAGAGAGACACTTCTAAACATTACCTTTGTTTAATGCCCACTCATTAGTCAGTGCCTAAAAGCAGCAGGCTGCTTATTCCCAGGGGAGAAGCCTCAGGCTGCAGCAGCTACTGCCAGAGGGGGGTGGGAGCCAGGAGGGCTCTTTGCTCCTCCTGTTCCATCTGCAGGAGAGGGATCTTTCTGGGAAGGTTCTCTGGTCACTCTGGGTTTCTGAGCTCCTCTTTCTAAGGCCAATGTTTGGAAGGTTGTGTTTTCTCTGGGATTTATCCACCTTTTTCTAAGACAGAAGAAGAAAGCAGTGATTTCTCAGGATGCACTAAAAGGCAGTACTCTAGAGCACTGAACTCAGCTCTCACCAGCAGCCTCCAGCAGCTGGGAATACAGGCTGAACCAGTGCTCTGATTCAGCAACTGGAACTGGTTAGCTCCAGAAAATCCACTTGGATTTTCCAATTACCACAGCCACCAAGGGATTTGTGCAGAGCAGCACTGCAGTGTGCAGATGAACGAGGAGCACCATGAGAGGGGAGATCAGAGAGACTTGTCCAACCCCTGGTGCATCAGGTAGAGTCAGAAGGTGGTGCAGTCACCAGCTGGGTGGCAGGTCACAGGCTTTGTGGCTCCACAGCTACCCCTGCAAGAGTTTCCAGACTAAAAATCTGCTCATCTTCTGAACTTTTCCTCCATCTCTCCCCATCTGCTGTCCTGTACCTTATTTTGTCCCTGATCTTCCACAGCCCTTCTCATGATGCTCCTCATTAATCCCCATGCTATATTGGGGGTCTGATCTAATGGAACTCCCTGGAAGAATATCCATCAGATCTAGAGTGTAAGATCAGTCCCAGGAAAACAAAGATCAGTCCAAGGGAAACAAATCTACCCACAAAATGCTGCTGACTTCCCCTTCTGTTACAGCTTCAGCTGCCTTCAGAGACTTATTAATGTCTTCATCTGATTCCATGTTTCACAGAAGCCCCTTTCATAGTCTGAATGCCAGAAGCTGGCACTATATGAACACTCACAGCCTTTCAACACCAAAGCAAAGCAAGGACTTAAGTTCAGGAGATTCTGTTCAGGTGCCTTATTTGAAAGCCCCTTGATGTTTTCTTGTATTCCAGCAATAAAGACTGTTTCTGACATCCCAACATGGGAACCCGAGCCTTCTTCCACCAGAGAGAGGAGGAGCAGAAGCAGGAGAGGCAGCAGAGCCTGCAGATGACCTCCACAACCAGAAAGAAGAAGTTTAAAAGCAGGTAAGACAGTTAGGGACAGGCTGAGGAAATCAGGTCCACTCAGCACTGAGCATTCTTTGTTGAATGTTGAGTTTGTGAAATGATGGAATCTTGTCTGGATTCTTTTATGTGTGTCTGCCTCTGGAAGTGAGGAAGAAGAAACTTTCAGCCCTTTGGACCTATCAATAGCAGCTGCCCTTGCCTTGACCTCTGAAATACCTCAGTAAGTCAGAATTCTTTGATTTCAACTAAAATGCAGGAAACAAAATTCTTAGTAGCTGTGACAATGAATAATAATGCCCTGCTCACCAGGAAGGCTTAAGAGAAAACAGATTTCATTGGAATCAATGGAACATACAGTCAGATTAAATATTAATGGTAACAGAAGGAACTCGCCCTCTTCCCTACAAAACCTTGACAATGTTGCTGCTGTCCATCCTTCTGTGATGGCCAAACATCCCAAATCAACAAGATCCCTCCTCCCTGTAATCCTCCTCCCCACTGGGATTAGAGGTGGTCAGATTGTGAGTCCCTTTCTCGTGCCACTGCAGTGTTATTCTCATGGTGGTCCTGCTGGGTCCACAACAGCCTGACATTCACACCCACAGCACAGGAGCTGATGTTCCATCCTTAACACCCTGATCTCACTCCCATCCTCTGCTGCTCCATACCATCCTGTGTTCCAGAGACAACAAGCTCAGAAGAGAAGCTGCCATCCTAGAGCTGGAAGAGAGGGGGCAAAAGAGGACTCGTTTTGGGAACGAGCTGGAGAAGCTGGAGAAGGAGGTGCTCCAGAAGTGCAGGCTGCTGCGAGCCAGAGCCGACCGCAAGGCCCTTCGCAGGAAGGTCAGCTGCCCAGACAGGCCCGGGGGGAGCAGCAGTGGCAGAGGGATGGAAGCTGCCACTGGGGGTGCTCAGCCTGACCAGCAGCTGCCCAACTGGAGAGCATTAGGAATAAGGAGCAGCCCTTCTGCTCTGCAGCTTTATCACCCCTGTCCGTTTGGGTGTCATTAGCACATCACCCCTTCCCAGCACCTTTAACCAGTGTGTCCTTGGCCCAGGCTGTGGAGAAGGCACGTGTGGAGAAGGAGCACTTGGAGCTGCTCTCTGGGAGACCCCCCATGTTCTGGATCCCCCTGAGAGGACACACGGTGTGGGAGAGGATGGATGTGAAGCTGACGTGCACCATCCTGGCTTCACCCCCACCACAGGTTACCTGGTACGTCCGTGGGCAGTGGGCACCTGCTGCCCCTTGTGTGTTCTAGGAAGCAAGCAGAGGAGTAACAGCTGTGTCCTGTTTGAAAGGAGGAAGGGAGAGCTCAGACCCCACGGGAAACACTTTCAATTCTCCAGTTCCACTGGTAGAACCAGTAAAGATAGTCAGTATTTGATGGGCTGTGGAGGCAGGGGCAGTCCCACGGGGCTCCTGCTGGGACTGATATTCACATAGATTTAAGTCTCAGAAACCAGAATCTCCTGCTAGCACTAAATCACCACTAACACCTGGCTACCCTGGATACCACACAAGCTTCAGCACTAAACTGATGTTGCTTCTACAGTCAGCAAAATACAACCCACATCTTTCAGTAACTCAGCTTGGTGTAGTTACCAACCACAGCAGAGGGAGTGTCAGGGCCTGACTGCAGCACTTACTGTTAATAAAAGAGGGGTGGAAAGAAATGAAAGATCACCTCAAAAGGCTGAGCTGCCATGGGAGGGAGCACAGGCAGGGCTATGGGAGGGGATCCAGGTCACTGCAAGGTTGGACTGACCTGCAAAGGAGGGAATTGATTTTACAAAGTGTTCATATTACCAGTGCCTGTGTCTGGTTGTCTCTGTGCTCCCAGGTTCAGGAACGGGGCCCCCATCAACCTTCACCTGGCCCCAGCAGGGAAGTACAGGATACAGAACAAGTTTGGGATGCTGACCCTGCACATCAGCAGGTAACCTGTGTGCTCTTCTCTCAGTGGTTTGCTTTAGTTCACAAGCAGACACAGCAATGGGATTGGGAAGGGTTTTAGTTCAGCTCTGTGAATCACACATGTGATAAAGACAGACTCCTGTCTTCAGTGGAACCAAGTGTTCCACAGCTCTTATGCTCCTTGACTGCTTCAAATGTTCTGCTTCTGGATATCAAGAGAAAAAAAATTATCACTAAGTATAAAGAATCCTTGTAATCAAAAGAAAAAGCAGTTTCTTGATGAAAAGTAGAAGTCTAGTTTCAACTTCTGGGATGAAAAGGGAACCCATTTGAATTTGTCCAGTGAGGTGTAAACAAGAACTGAAAGCTAACAAGAAAGGTTTGTTGTTTTGGGGTTTTTTTTTGTGTCCCCAGATGCTCCATAGAAGATTCTGCTGAATACAGTGTGGAAGTTAAGAATCAGTATGGTGAAGCTTATTCATTTGCTACAGTGCTTGTCAGGAGTAAGTAGAAAATGTTCCTTTGGTTTCACAATTTCCAGTTCTTTAGAGTCTTCAAAGTATTTTCAGTGCTCCACATTGTATCACAGGAACATACAGGCACTCTGGAGAAACACAGACAGAAGTGAGCTCTCTTAATAGGAGAGGAGAAGTTATCTGTTATTACTGAAGAGAAAGCACAACAGGCTACAGTAATCCTTCACCACCCTGGCTGACAGAACAGCTTCTCCTCCTCAGGCACTTCTGGACTCAGGCAAAATCTTTCCAATTCCATGAGGACACAGCTGTCCTTCTACTGTGCTAAAATTCTGCTAAATTTAGGTACTTAGTTCTTCTGGCCTGACATGAAACAGCCACACAGCAGTTAGGAAGAGTCTGCTGCATTCTAAAGCTAAGTAAGGAACTGGTTCAGCAGTGGTCTGGTTTTCTCAGGGATCTCACAGTGCCATTTTGCACAGAACCCCAGATTTCTCTCTCAAATCAGTGACTACCAAGAGAAAACACAAGATTTTCTTCTTTGATCTGGGCTGTTCTTCACAGAACTGGCACTGACTCCACAGACACATGTTCTGCTCCAGCCACAGCAGACATATGGTGAAGGAAATGAACTACCAGTACTTAAAAAGGGAAATAACATCAAGCTTTCAGGAATATGCAGTGCAGTCCCAGAGGATCGTGGTTTAGCTGTTCACATTTCACAGCTAAAAAGTCATAAAAAGCCTGACCAGAGCAGACCAGCTGAACTGTGCTCATGTGAACTCTGCCACTGAACTGAATGTCCAGTGGGACTGCCAGAGGGCGGGGAGTCAGCCCAGTGGCAGCAGCTGAACTGGAACAGGTTTGCTTTGGTCACCTCAGTGGTCATGGAGAGATGGGTTTCTCTGACAGGCTGAGCTGCACAGCCAGCTTGAGCTGTATTTGCACAGACAGAAGGGGTCTTTCTTTGGTTTAGACAGTCTATTTACTGTTAGCCCTTTAATATACTCTTGGCTCTGCTGTGGGTTCTGTTGTTCCCATATTTATTCTCTGATCCCACCTGAGCACTGTCTGGGGACACAGCTGGGCACAGGAGGATGTGACTGCAGAGCTCTAACAGAACTGTGTTGTTCATGGCATCTCTTAGATCATTCCATCCAACAGCCTCCTAATTCAGCAGATCTGGAAGCAGGCAGCACACAGCTACCAGTTCTAAAGAGATGTGTGTGAATAGCCCAGAAAACCTTCCCTGGCAGCCCTCCCAGGCTCCTTAGCCCCCCTTCCCCTGGGGCAGGGGTGCAGCAGAAGGTACCAGAACAAGGCTGCTGTTCTGTAAGATCCCCCCAGGCTGCCCCCAGGGACTGGGCCTCTGCCACCCAGCAGAAGCAGCTGCCTGAGCAAAGGGATTCCATGGCAATAATCACAATACTCCTCCCAGTTCCTGGCAGAATCTCTGGGATCAGAATCTTGGGCACGATGCTGGAATAGGGCTGTGGTTTACCAGTAAACTATGGATGAACCTGCTCTCTTCACCTCCAAGTGCCTAATGAATCTGCCTCTCATCAGCCCTGAGCAGCACTCCAGGCAGCTGGGGGTGCCTGGGAGTGCTGGTGAGAGGCCCAGGCTGTCCCTTCTCCCCACCCTGCCTAATGCCAGCCCAGTAACACGATGCTTCCTTTTGCTATTTGCGTTTAACACTCTGAAAATAGAGACTCCACCAAAGCCTTAATCCTGCCTCCACTGGAAACATTCCTCATCCCCCAGGCAGGCCCGTGGCATCTCTTCTCTGGAATGCCCTTGATGCCAGGAGAGGGTCTCTGGGATGCCTGGGTCCTACAGCAGAAGTTCACTTACCCTAAAGACATCACTGAGGGTCTCACAGGACCTGGGATGAGGCTGCATTTTATTTCTTGTGCTTTCTGCTTCTTCCCTCCTCAGCTAGTAACTCTCTGCCCTCATCTTCCTCTTCCTGCCCCTCTGAAGGTTCAGTCAAAGCTGGATTGAGGGAAGTTTGCTGAGCATCACTGTTGTCTCTGAGGGGGAGATAAACACTGGCATGAGATGTGCTAAATGCATTTTCTTCTTGTCTTGTAGAGTATTACGGAAAGAAGTCAGGATTTGATTCAGAAATATACAAAAGTGAGTAAATGTTGTTGTTATTCTTTATTTGTGTAGCTTGAAGCAATTTGATTCTTTTCTTCCTGAGCTGTAGCCTGGCTGCATGTTGGGAGTGCAGGACTCAGGTACCACTAAAATATATGATAATAAAAATACTACAGGGAAGAAGGCTCTGGGAGGGCTCTTTATCACTGATCTTTACTCTTTATCTCATAGGATCCCTTATGGCCAGGGAGGCAGATTTTTCTTTTCCACTGAAACCCTTGTTTTCAAGAGAAAAGGAGCCTTTCACCCTCTCCTGTTACTTCACTTCTGATTTACTTGAACACCAACAAGGCATCACCTGGTTCAGAGATGGTTTGTATGCAACAGCTCAGTTCATATCCTACACCTATGAGCAGCCCACCTAATTCATAGCTGTCATCTCATGTTCCCAGAAGAGAATTAGAATTACCTGGAGTACCTTTCCCTCCCCAGTTCCTCTGGAGCTGCATTTTATTTCTCTACTGCAAGCTCAGGACAGGGACCATGCTTTTTAGCTCTGCAGTTATGTGCAAAGGGAACAGAGCTGGGGTTCCTTTAACCCTTCTTGTGCTTCACAGGGGAGCTGCTGCAGAACTCTGCACGTCAGGAACTAAAATACCAAGACCAGGAGGCCTCTGTGACAGTGTCATGTGCTTACAAAGAAGATGAGGGATTCTACACTATCCGTGTCCCCACCTTGGATGGATATAAGGAGCAGACCACTTATGTGTTTGTTAGAGGTATAAAGGATTCAACCCTACCTAGAACAAAAGCTCCTTCCTTGGTGTGAAGGAATCACAGTTTCACACACAAGAAAACATCTCCCAGTTTTGTGCATAGGTGCAACTATCAAAACATACAAATCTTACTTTCAGGAGTGATTCAGGTATTAGACAATGTGCCTTTGATTACAGGGATGGAGGCCTTTAGACATTTAAAATGAAACTACTGAAAGAAAATGTCAGTACACAGAAGAAAAATCCCTAACCACTGTCACTGGGTGTTTCTACAGATGCTGCAGCAGGAACAGCTGGAGCACCCGGATCCCCTCTCAGTGTGAAATGCCATGATGTCAACAAAGACTGTCTGATTCTTTCCTGGGTAGCACCCAGTGATAGTGGAGGAAGTCCCATCCTGGGATACTACATTGAAAGGTCTGTATGTTCATCCCCTTTGAGCAAAAACCCCTCAGGGTGTTGTTGAGAAGCCACCAAGGAGCTCCCCGGGCTGTGTTTCATCCCAGGTGTGTGGCTGGGTCAGAGGACTGGGTCCCATGCAATGCCAGGCCTGTGAAAAGCTGCAGGTGCCCAATCCTGGGCTTGGCAGAAGGACAGACATACCAGTTCAGAGTAAAGGCTGTCAACACAGAGGGCACCAGTCACCCATCCAAAGCCAGTGACCCCGTCACAACGTACGACCCCAGCAAGGACAAGAGAGTGACAGGTTAGTACTAAAACCAGGAAAAATTCCTCCTTGAGCACAACAGGTCTGACTGGATGAGGCTTGTCCAGATCCTCCCTGTCCTCACCAACACCACTGCCAGGCTGTGCCTCAGCTGAGCAGGAAAAGGTGAAAGCAGCAGTCACAATGTGTGCATACACTGTATGTGGGATGTATGTGACACAGGACAGGGTCCTGGGCTCTGCCTCTGGCCAAGTCCCTCTCTTGGTGGCTAACACTGCCCTGTCTGACTCCACAGCCATCCCCTACGATGGAGGCAGGACCATAGAAGTTTTCAAGGATGACCTGGAAGGTAAGTTCAAGTTGATACTGGATGATTCTCTTAGAATGATTGTCCTGCAGCAAAGAGATCTGTAATAACATGGCTCTGGAGAAAACACACTTGGGAAAATACATGATGAAAGGTCACTGTGAGCTGCAGGAGGAGCTGAAACCATCCAAAGCTGCACAGCCCTTTCTAACCATCTTGGTTTGCCTCTTTGTCCCCCAAGGGTTTGAATCTACTGCTTTATATTGAAGAACCTTATAGTAGGAAAGTGTAACCCACTGGAAAAGAACCTTTATTTCCTCCCATAGGACATATTAAAATTCCTTTACCACCTACCAATGTTCACGCCAGTGAGGTCAGAGAAGATTATGTGGTTTTGGCCTGGGATGAACCAGACCCAAGAGGCAAAGAGCCACTGATTTACTATGTGGAAAAGGTAAGAAAATCACATCACATAGCAGGAAAATTGCAGAGCAGAGTCACTGCTTTCTCAGAGAGTCTAGACCCAGGCAAGGCTATTCACTGGGTCAGCAACTGCACAACTACAGATCAAAAATGGCTTGCTCAGCCAGCTCCTCAGCTTAGTTGAGCTTGAGACCAACTCAAGTAGTCAATGAAGAATAAACAAGTAAGTTTGACAGCACAGAACAGAGCAGAGTTTTGACAGGGGCCCTGCAGGGTGGAAAGCTGAGGAACTGCACACTAATTCACTTCCTGTTCCTCACTAATCATTTGGCTGGTTAATTAGGATCTTCTCCCAGTCTGCTTTCACACATACTCATTTCCCACTTGCCAAACCATTTCTGCCACAGAGGGGCCTTCTGCTGGAGTATCAACAAGAAATCACCTTGTGCAGCTCTGGTTTGGGGTTTGGTTCTCAAGCGACTGTCCTGCAGAGACCCGCTCTGCTCCTGCTCGGGGAGGGTGGTTTCAGGTTGGAGTTTCACCAAGATTTCTAAATCATCACTTTTTTTTTGTTGCAGTCGATGGTGGGCAGTGACTCCTGGCAGGTGGTTAATCTGGAGATGCCAGCTAGCTCCCCAAGGTTTGCCCTCTTTGAGCTGGCTGCGGGGAAACAATTCCGCTTCCGAGTGCGGGCAGGGAACCGCTGGGGGCTGAGTGAGCCCTCCCTGCCCAGCCTGCCCCTGGCTGCTGGAGCTCCACCAGGTAATCCTCTCAGGACTGAGCACACAGAAAAGGAGCTGTGTAGGAGAGTAACGTGTGGGTTCCCCCTGCCCTCCCTTGCCTTTCTACTCCACGGTGATTATGCAGCAGTTGCTTTTGTATCAGGAAATCTCTCAGAGCCTTAAATCCTCGGTTAATTGCTTTGCAGTTGGTCAGCACAGTGTAAATCTAACCAAGGATGGGGGAATTACATTTAATAACAGAAGAAACAGTTGAAGCTTGTGTTTAATCCAAGCATAATTCCAGCAGCGTGTCAGAGAGGAGCTCCCCAGGGCAGGGCTGGCAGGAATGCCATGGTCCTGGGGCAGCAGGCAGAGCAGCAGCCTTCACAGGGCTCTTTGTTTTCTCCCCAGCCTGAGCTCACAACAGTAAGAGATGCAAAAGCTCGTGCCCGTGTCCCCCTGTGCAGAGAGATGAGCATTCCCTCTTTATTTTGTATTTTCTTCTTATTAAATCTGCCCCAGTGTCCATTCATGTTGTCCTGAGGGTGAATGAAGCAGGTCCCATTTCACAGGGGAGTTAATGAGAGTGGCTATGGGGGCCTGGAGGGAGGTTCAGGGGGTGTCACTCCAGAAATCCACGGGCTGTGAGGGACAGCAGTGTGAGATGGGAAACCTCAAGAGAAAAATACAGGCTGTAGCCTGACACAATGTCCCCAGGATTCTGCTCTCATTTAGAAATGGTGCTCTGGAAAAGATGAATACATCAAACAGATCAATAAATCCATTGTAAGTTTTTTATGTAGAAATTTTAACCCCTTTTTTTCTCTCTTTGATTTCTTTTTTCTTTTCAGCTCCTGTGCCTCCACCATCTCAGGTTTTAGCTTTCAGAGACACCAACACATCTGTTGCTCTGCAGTGGGCTAAGCCCCAGGATGGTCTGGAGCCCCTTGGCTACTACATCTACTGCAGGGAGAGCGGGGAGGAGGAATGGGAAACTGTCAACAACAAACCTGTGACCTGCACCCAGTGAGTTCAGCCACTGCACCCCACTGAGGCTGCCAGCTCAGCTTTCCTCCTCCCAGGGCTGGAGTATTCCAGACCAAGACCTTCCCCCAGTGCACACACCCAGGCTTCAGGCACACAAGGCCTCCTCTAGAATGAAACATTGCTCAAAGTCTGGGTGGGTCTTCCCAGAGCCTGGACCCCAGCAAGCAGCCAGACCCTGTGGCACCAGTAGAACCACATTCCATTTCTCAGCTCCCTTCCCAGTAGAGTGAGTGGCTGCCCCTCACCCATACCAATGAGAACAGCTCTCCAGCTCTGGGGGGCACATGTCAAGCAGGAAAAGTCCATTAAAAATTCCTATTAATTCCAGCAGCAAGGTCAGGCAGCAGGGTGACTCCTCTCAGGGCCTGTCCTTACTGCCTGATTTATTCATGGCTGGTTTATGTGATGCTGAAAGCAACAATACCTGATTAAAATGTACTGCTGTCTGTGCACAGGGCTGTTACCTGTGCTCTGAGCACTCAACCACATCCCTCTGCTCTCCTAGATTTACTGTTCCTGGGCTGCAGCCTGGAAAAGAATATGTCTTCTGTGTGAAATCTGTCAGTGAGGCAGGAGTAAGTGAGAGCTCACCAGAAACAGACCCAATTGTTGTAAGGCCAGCTCTAGGTAAGTGTGACATGTCTGCACATTCCCAAAGAAATCCATGTCCCGGGAATGTATCTGGTGCACAGCTACTGGCCCATGCAGTGGGTATAATTTTGAGCAGATATGCAAAGCAAAGCAGCAGGGAACTGATTTTCTGCTACCCTGCAGCTTGTCATCAATTATAGCTGTGGAGGGGGCCAGAGCTCATTAGCATTTTGACCCATCAGGGTGTTGCATCCCCAGTGTTCATTTGGCACTGCTCCAAGTGGCCACTCTAAGTGCTCAATTACGGTGGCATCTTGAAACCAGCGTTGTGAATTTCTCCAGGGCAATTACAAAACCCTACCAACCATATTACCCACTATCTAACCCTCCATCTCCACTTTACCAACACACTGCTTCCACCTTCTGTGTCAGGCAAACCATACAGCAACAAGCCAGGAACATCCCCAGACACACCCAGCACTTTTCCTGTGACTTCCAAACAAGAAACTGATCCTTTTCAAATAAGTTTACACTGCAGAAGAGGAATTAGGGGAGGTTAATATAGATAGAAGCACATCTGGTATGAGCACAGAGGTTTCCCCAGACTAGTCAGCTGAGGAAATAATTTTAAATCCCACAGCTCCTCCTCTTTTCCCAATCCCCAGATGCAAACCCTGCCTTTTCTCTCCCTGTGCTGTGCAGCTCGTCCATCAGCACCACACGGGTTTGTGCTTCTCAGCTGTGGCAAGGCTGAAATGACCATTGGCTGGAAACCTCCAAAGCACAAGGGGGGCACAAAGATCCTGGGCTACTTCCTAGACCAGCACGACAGGTCAGAGCTGGACTGGCATGAAGTCAACACTCGGCCAATTCCTCGAGCATTTCACACGGTACTGACTGCACACAGTGCTGGCCTTTCCTCCTGCTGGGAGATGGAGCTCACCAGGGCTCAGCTGGTTGTTCCCTACTCTAGAGCTCCCTTCCTGCCCTCACAAAGCTATGACACCCTGCTGATCACTGCACTGACCATCCCTTTGCCCTTCTGCACCCCAGGTCAGCAGCCTTGAGCGAGGTCACCTCTATGAATTCCGAGCCTGTGCTGTGAACGTGGCTGGAGTTGGGGAGCTGTCAGAGCCCAGTGACCCCTTCCTGTGTGAGGAGTGGACCATGCCAGAACCAGGTATCTATGCAAAAACAGCCAGAAAAATGGTACTAGGGATGCTGGGCTATCTCCTCCCTCTTCTGTGAACCCTAGGAAAGCTGGAGGCCTGTGTCCAGCTGGCTGCCAGCACAGCAAAGCAAAGCACCCAAACACTTGTGGGGCAGTTCCAATGAGAGGCAGGATCTATTTCTGGGGTACACAGGTACAGCACCCAGGTATTCTTCATAACACTGTTTCCAGATCAGGAAGAATGTGGATCTAATATCTGCATTACAGCAGAGTCAATAACATGAAGCCACAGCTGTGGGCTTTTCTTAGAACCTACACAGAAAACACCTATGGACCCACCAGTCACTTGTGATCTTCAAACTCTGTTTTCTGATCTTAAACTCAACCATCTACACCCAGCTGCATTTTTTCCTGTCCCTGTTTGACTGCCTCCCCCTCTCTGAGCAGGCCCTCCTTACAATGTGAAGTGCACTGAAGTGAGAGACTCATCCCTCAAGCTGCACTGGGAAGCACCAGTGTACACAGGAGCAGCCCCAGTCACAGGCTACTATGTTGAAATATGTGAAGAAGGGTCAGAGGAGTGGAGCCAACTCAACAAGCAGGCCACAGCCACCACCCACATGGAGGTTTGTATGTGCACTTACTAGCCCAGTGTTGCTACTCATTTCACAGAATCATTCAGGCTGGCAAAGACACTGGGGAACATCAAGTCCAAGCATTCAGTCTTCCATTAATTCCTGTGGTTGTTTTCTGCAGGTTTCAGATCTGGAGACAGAGAAATGCTATATTTTCAGAGTGAGAGCAGTGAACAAGGCTGGGATTGGACCCCCTTCACTCCCCTCAGATCCTGTGGTGGCTAAAACCAAACCTGGTAGGAAACTGAAAGTGATGAGATCACATCAGCCTGTAAATGCTGAGATGAGCCCAGTAAACTGCTTTCTAAAACACCAGCTACATGCTTCAGAGCAAGGAGGAACCTCAGTCTAAATAAAGAGCAGCAAATCAAGCTGCCCAAATTACTCCAGCTGTATATTTTGGGATTTATTGTTCTTTTTGTTTGAGTTAGATGCCCAGAAGCTGAGCCCTGATCTCTTCTGGTAAGGAATGTTTTGTGGTTTGTTTTATTTTTTTCTCATACAGGCACAAATGAAATTGAACTTGGGGTCGATGAAGAGGGTTTCATTTATATGGCTTTTGAAGCTCCTGAAAAGAATGATTCCTCTGAATTTATCTGGTCAAAGGACTATGAAGGACCACCAGCTGCTGACAGAGTTCAGACTGAAGAGAAAGGCAATAAGTGAGCATCCAACTGCAGTTCTTCCCACAGAGAACACAGGAAACACTGGGCAACATGTGAAGCCAAATGCTCCCATCAATATCCAGCTAAAATACACCTAGACTATTGAACTGCAGCCCCCTTGCCCCAGATTCTCAGCCCTGGTGTCCCTGAAATGGGGCATTCAGTGCAATCTTCAGGACATAAAAAAGAAGCACCAGCAGTAATACTGCTAATGGCTTTGCCTGCCTCCTGGGTGTCCCATAGATAAATGGTTGTGGTCTGGGTGTGTCAAATGCAGTGCTTTCTGTCACAGGCACAAATTCTGAGGAAAATATCACCTTTCTTGGTTTTGTTTCTAAGATCTAAGCTTATGCTGAAAGACCCATCAGAAAAGGATCTGGGTTTATACTCCGTGGAGGTCACAGATGTGGATGATGATATCTCTGCCAGCTGCACTTTAACAAAAGAAGGTAAAAACTCTAAAATAACAAGAGAATAATCTCATGTGCCATCATTTTCTAATATTAGATGTTTAGAGGAAAGTTTCTTGCAGAGGAATAGTGACTGACATCACTTAATGACAGTGGCATCATTAGAAGGATGTTTCCCATTCCTTGAAGGCTCAAGGCCAGTTTCTTTTACAGCCCCCCAAGAAAAGATTCCATGCTCCTGGCAGGTCATTTTCCACTGCAGTTCAGATTTCACACGTGGCCACACCACCAAGAGGGATTTCAAACTTCTTTAACATTTCTTGAATTGATACAACCCACATTTTCCTCAGACAGAATTGGGAATTCTCTTCACAACCTTTTCTAGTCCTCCCCACTCTCGGGTGTTTTGTTCGTGTTACCTCCTTGACATCACTAAAGCTCATTAACAAATTAATCTGATACCAAGAATTAGGTTTGGCCTAATTGTCCTAATGTAAATGACTTGTTATTCTCTGCATTCCAGATCTGGAGAAGCTGCTGAAGCGCAGCCATGAGATCAGGAATCCTTGTAAGTCAGAGCCACTACAGAGCCTGGAAGGGGAACCCTCTCACAGACCTGGCTGAGCCCAGTGCTGTGGTTTGCCAGGAATTCCCCCTCATGGTTCTCTTTGTTTTGCAGTGATCAAGCTGATTTCTGGATGGAACGTTGATGTTCTGGAGAAGGGAGAAGTGAGGCTGTGGCTGGAGGTGGAGAAGCTGTCACCAAATGCAGAGCTGCATTTAATCTTCAACGACAAGGAGCTCAGCAGTACCCCAGTATGGTTTGCTTTCAATTCCAACTTAGCTTCCCCTTGCTGAATAGGGACAAGGAGCAAATAGGTACATTCCCAGTTTTCTGAATTCCCATCAGGTATTTTGATTGTTCTGGGAGACTACAGGGCTCAGGAAAAGCCCAACTCCCTGCCTCTCAAGCTGTGCAGCCCTAGCCCCAAGCAAGGCTGCAGCACTGACACTGTGCCCAGGTGCTAATGCTCAGAGAACATCTCCTGCTCCTGTTGCCATTCCCCAGCCCCTCTGCCAGCCCTGTCACAGCAGAGACTTCCCTGATCTAGGGGCATTTTCTGAGAACAAACCTCAGCCACGTGTAATTCTGATCCTAGGAATGCCATAGGTGAAGGGCAGGGAGCTTGGTCCTGGATGCTGAGTGAAAAACCACCTCCCAGTGAGGCCAAGCAGAGCTCCCAAGATTTCCACCCTGTCCCTTGGAAGGGAATACAGAGAAATCTCAGAGTTCTAAGAGCAGATGAGAGTGATTTCTTTCTCAGGCTGAGGCACTGGCAGTGACACTGCACTCCAACCTTCCAAAAACTGCTCTGGCCTCTTCCTTGTCTTCCCATCTCGAGTTAATATTATAACATCTAAAAAGTATTTGGAATGACAGGACCAGAGGGGAGAACAGTTGCAAATGAAGAAGAGTATAAATCATTCTCCTGGCAGTGAGCTGCAGAGTAGCAGTGCCAAGAGAACAACAGAACAGAGAGAACAAAGGGAGGGGATGAGGCCAAAGAATTTCAGAGCTGTTATTGTGATGCTGGGGGGCTTTTAAAGCCAAGTGTAGTAAATTGATGGAAGGCTTTGTCTATTCTAAGAACTCTGCTACACTGGAGAACTGACATGGTCTTGCTCTTTGTAATATTTGCTCAGGGCAAACAAGGCAGCAAGATGCAGCTTCAGCATCTGCCAGGTTAAAAGGGGCAGCAGTGCTTGCATGATGCCAGGGGGGTGCCAACAGTACCCACCACTGCCCAAATATGCAACTACACACCACTGAGGTGGAATTCAGTGCTAAACTTTCATTATACTAAATACCAAACATCCTGCTAACCTGAAAAGCCTGTCACGTCCAAGAAAAATAGAATGTGATATGGTTTGAACAGGAAGTTTCTCCCAGAAAGTTCTGCTGTAATTCTAAACAAATCCTAGATGAGTCCCAGGATAGACTAGCAGAGTGCACTGGCTTCATCACTCCTGCAAGATGAGGGAAGCATATAAAGATACATATGGAAATAGAAAAGGACTGTGAAGTTTGAGTGCTGTAGAAGATGCTGTGCCAGGATCTGAGCTTGGATCAGTTTCACTGAGGAAAAACTATTCAGTTTATCGTATTTATCTTTATTTTTTTCACAGACACATAAAATAAACTTTGTCAGAGGAAAAGGTCTCATAGAACTGCTAATCCAGAATTTCTGTGCTGATGATAAGGGAATGTACACAGCCCAGCTGCAAGATGGAAAGGCTAAGAATCAGTTCACCCTTGCTCTTGTGGATGAATGTAAGTGGAAATTTTGGATCAAATATAGACTGCCTTGCTGAGTGGAAAGTTTTCTAGGCACTTAAGGCTCCCAAGTATTTCTGACTGTTCTAAAGGCACCCTGTGAATGGGAGAACACTGATTTATTTCAGCACACATTTAGTCCAGGAATCATGTAAGAAATTATCTGCATTGCTCCTTAACATAAATTGAGGCTGTTGAAATGCTTCTCCTTGTGGAATGCTTAGTTATTTTCTTCCAATGCTTTACAGATTACCTTGCAGTGGCAAAGTGTCAGTGGTTTGGCAGTAACCTGATGTGTAATTACACACACACGTTATCTCAGGGCAGGATCAGGTTGAAAATTCCAGGTATTTAACAGATGGTTAATTGCATTAACCTGAATGCAGTAAAGAAACCAGTGTCAGCTGTACCCAGGGACAAGTTCAAGCGACAAAGCAAGCTGAAGATGAAACACTCAGGTCCTTGGATGAGATACTACAGAAGGCCCTCTTTAATTAATTAAAAATAGAAATTAGCAAGATTCTCATTCATCTCCTTCCCCACAGAGAGTGTCTATTTTCAACTCTCACAGTTTGTTTTCAAGTGACCTGCTGAAGTTTCCACACGTTTTACATGGGAGTGTCTGTCAAATGCCAAGTTTATTTGACCCCTTCACAAGCAGTGAGAGACACAAGCAGTTTTACAGGTGGTTTCAGCACATGTTCAGTTCAGGATATAAAATCAGGCTGATGAACTGTGGTCTGAAGTGCCCATTTTACTGACAGTGGAGGAAGCAGAGCTAACTGAAGCTACCTGAGGTTGGCCAGAACAGAGGTAAATTCTTTGCTCTCCACCCTCTGTGTTTCTTACCTTTGACACATTTCAGTTTCAGGTTCCCAGCCTCCCTTTCTGTACAGTCAGAACTCCAGTTCCATCTCCTAAATACATACTGGTCATGTCTTCAGAGACTCTTTTATTTTCATGAGATAAATGTGAGGCTCTGAGCAACCAGTACAATGGAAGATTGATGGCACTAATCTGTGTGGAGGCAACTGGTGTGGCAGAGATCACATCACTAGTGAGAACCCCTCCCGTGAGCAGACACTTCTGAAGTTACACTGAGTAGTAGCAGGGGGTGCTGACTTTGAGCATTGCTGTTCTCACAGGTTTTGCTAAAGTTGCAGAGGAGGCTGATTCAAAAAGGAGAGAATGGAAGAAAAAGCAGGGTAAGGAGAGCTGAGGCTGCTGACTTGGCAGAACTGTGCCAGCAGGACAGCAAAGCTCAAAAGATTTCTCTTTATCTTCTTTTTGAAGTGTAATATTTCAACTGATTAATAGACTAGGATTAAGTCCTTATTTTAAGATATTCTGCCCAGCTCCTAAAAATTCAAAACCATGGACTGAAGTAATTTTATCCCTGCCAGCCACAACTCTCAGGATGAATTTCTGCACCAGTGCTGAACATGGCTAAATTCTGAAAACTGGCCAATCTGGACATTTACTGTGTAACTGAGATCCACTCTTTCCTCAGAGAGAACAGGATTTTCTAGATAACTTCTAAAAGAACCTTGTGTTCCACGATCATTTTATCCCCCACCACATATTCATGAGTAAGGAAGTTTGTAAAACCATTTCAGTGAAAAAAGACAATTGGAAAGGTGATCCTCTGCTAGCAGGGATAAAAATATTCACTTCGTATTCACTTAAGAACTGTGGTACCACGTTAGACTGTAGGTGCAGTCTCCTGTCTTCAGAGATGCTTCATTTATGATCAAAGTGTTTACAATTTAATCTGTGCCCCAGTTTACCCTCCCAGGAGCAGGAAGAAAATCAGAGTATATGATTTTCTATTCTATTGCAATTCACCCGGGCAATACCTGTCAGCTCCTGCACTGACAGTCACCAGGGACTGCACTTTGGGGATTCCTCAACCAAGCTGCAGTTCCCAAGCCCAGCAGGGGCTGGAGCTGCGGTGCCGTTCCCCAGAACTCACCTCTAGATGGAGCCAGGTCTGCAGGGACTGCTCCAGACCCGGGTGATGCTCGCTAAGGACACTGCTTTGCTTTTCTAGGTCCACATTTCATAGAGAACTTGCAATGGAAGGTCACTGAGAACTGTGAAGTGCTGCTCACCTGCAAGGTACACACAGCTCTGGATGGGACTGTGCAGCTTTACATTTAGCTGGGAGTTCTAAGGGAAAGGGATGAACAGTTGAAATGAAATGTGAATAAGGAAGGCAGTTCCTAAGCTTCTGCAGCAATCCCCTAATCAAGTGGTGTTTCATGTTAGAAGGACATCCAGGCATTCAAAACTAAAATGCATTTGGGATCTTGACTTGTCCATGTTGACTTCAAACAGGCAACCAACCTGAGAAAGGACACCAGCTTCCAGTGGTTCTTCAGGGAGAAGGCACGAGCAGGGGGGGTGTTTGATCCCCAGACTGGCGTAGGAACTCTCTGCATTAAAAAGGTGACACAACACTCAGAGGCTTTGGTGACCACGGGAAAATGCAGAAAACATGGGCTGAGAAGTCCATGTTTTGCAGAGTCCAAAAGATCTGGGTTAGAAATGAGATGGATTTAACAGTGGGTTTAAGATGTCCTGAGGAGCTCAAATGCTACATTCCTGAGCTCATTACAGAAGTAATTGAATGAAAAGTTATGGCTGGACCTTCAGAGAAGGCCAGACAAGCTGAGGTAGTGCCCTTGGAAGCTTCACTCTGCCTCAGAGTAGAACAGCAGAGGATGAGCTGGATGGTGCAGTCTCTGTCTGGATAATTGAAATCTGGTTGGGGTTTGATTTTTCACCTTCATTGCAAACAGCCAAATCACCTAAAACAAGAGATGATCTTTCAAGGCATTTCCAACCCCCCCCCATTCTGCCATTCAGTGCCTGTGACCTTTCAGAAGATGTTCTGGGTAAATGGCCTTTTTCCCTCCTCTCATCCATCTGGCCAAATTCACTGGGAGGCAGGAGGAAAATCTCAGCTTTTCTCCTTTTCCAAGTCCTGCTCTATTCCATGATCTGGGAAATTTCTGCTGGGGTGTGTGTTTGTGTTTTGGGTTTGGTTTTGTTTGTTTAACAGAGATTGCTTCTGTCCATATGTATTTGCTAGATAACCAAAGCTGATGAGGGCCAGTACAAAGCAGTGGTGTCAGACAAACGAGGAGAGGACTACACACAGCTTGACCTCACTAAAGGAGGTAAGAGAACCTTGGATCAGACAGGGATAAACACACCCTGCCTGGGAGTCCTTCTGGGTGTAAAACCAAATGTTATAGCTTTGTACCCCACTATTAATTACCACAGTGCCCACATGCTTCTGTGGGGATTCAACCTGCAAGAAGTTACTGATCAAATGTAAAGAGTTAGCTGATCTATATAGAGAAATATAGATATAGAGAGATATATATGCTGATCATCTTAAAACTCACAAGTATTTCATGAGACTGGAGTCACAAAACGCACTCTGCAAAACAGTCTCTTCTGCAGGAGTTACACAGAGTAAAAGTCTCCTTTGAATCTGCTCTCAGAGCTGGTTTTTGCATCTGTCCATACCATACTTCACTTGATAATTCACAGACACCTTTTCCCTCCCCCAAAGCATCAAGAAAACAAAGTTCCATTTCCACTCTGCTTCCCCCACCAGCTGAAACCATTCTAGGCTGAATTATGATGACTGAACAGTTGTGAAAGACAACATCAAGTGGAAAAACAATTCCATGTTACTGCAGATCCCTGTTTCACTTCCCAGAGTTCTGAATGTGCTCTGGAGACTGAAAACCAGGCAGTTCAGACATTCCCATGGCACTTATCAAGCTGTGTCATTCTCCACCCTGCCAAGCACCCTGGCTGAAAGCTCTGTGGTGTTTCAGTCACTTCAGCTCAGCATCAGACAGAAGATGCAGCTTCCCGAGATTAAATCCTGCCCTGACATCTGGAATCCATCATTTACACTTGACACAGAAATGTGCCTGCTGTGAGACAGTCTGTTGCACACACTGAGTGCCAAGAAGACAGAAGCAGCTAAAATTAGTCAGAAACGCACGGCATCTAAAACTAACTGAGTCAGTAGCAAAAACTCCATTCCCAGGGAGCTCTGCAATGGAAAGGACAAGGGATAACTCCTGGAAAGAACACATTGTGAGCAGAAGGGAATTCAGTCAGTAGCTCAGCTGTGATTTGCCAGATATTGTATTTATGGTCACTTACATCTTCTGTCTTTGCAGCCTTTGAAGACCTTCTGAAGGAGCTGGGCAGGATCAGTGGTATGTCACCTCCCCAGGGGGGACAGGGGCAGCAGGAGCAGGACAAACTGCTGAGGGGCTGTCCCTGGCTTTGGGTCAGGGACAACTCCCCCCCTTGGCTAGTCCTTCTGTGCTACAAGTGCTTCTGAACTGAGGATGCTCAGTAAAAAATACCCCAGGACACCAAACCCTCTGTGCCCACAAACTAATCCTGAGCCAGCAGCCTGCTCTGCCACAGCCCCTGCCAGGGGAATTTCTCCCTGAGGTGTCATCCCTAGGAGAGATGCTGCCATTCTACTGCCTGCAGGACCCAGGGTGCTGCAGAGCCCACCACCCACCTGCAGCTTGGCCCCTGCTCCTGAGAGAAACATGAACAGGTTGCTGGGGTTTTGTGTAACATGTCAAACTGGGAGTTCTTAAAGGTTCTCCTCAGTTTCAGTCTTTTACACCCCCAGCTCTTTCTGCTACACCTCTGAAAATTCAGCCAACTGAGGAAGGCATCAAAATCTACACAGATGTGAAGTACTACACAGACTACATGAGAGCAACCTGGTACCACAAGTGAGTTCCCACAGGGCATTTGCAAGTGTCATTGCTGTTTGTCACCAACATTGGCCACACTGGGCCTGAGCTGAACATCCCATCCACTCTCTCACTGTAACTAGCAGAGCCCCAAAGACAGCACTGTGATTCCTCCAGCTCTGCTGGATGCTGCTGCAGTGATCTCATGTGTTGACTTAGGGAGAAACAACTGGAGAGCCGTGAGAGGCTGAAAGCTGGGAGCACCATGAATCAGGTCTGGCTTCACATCCTGAACCCAACAGATGCAGATAAGGGAAAATACACCCTGGAGTTATTCGATGGGAACAGCTCTCACCAACTGTCAACTGACTTGTCTGGACAAGGTAGGCTGAGTCACAGCCTGAGCTGCTTTCCAAGATTCCTGCAAATCAGGAGCAGTGGCTGCTCTGGCCTTCATTGGAGCTGCAGTTCCATGAAACTGGGGTCAGAAGGGCAGGGAAGGGCCCACAGAAGTCAGAGGCAACTCGGGGAGAGGAGGAGGGGGCAGTGAAAGGAGTGAAGCCTCTCAGGAGCCCTGCAGTGGAAAGGCTCAGGGGGAGGGAGCTGCTCCCAATTCCTCCACAGGCCAACGGAGCTCACGGGTGGCACCTTGGGAAAGAAAAGGTGGCTTCAGGTTCACAAAGGCTTTTCAAAATTGTTCCAAGTTGGGTTTTTTCTGCCCTTCTTTGGACCTGAAGTACCAGATCCCCCTTATTCCAGTAGTATATAAATATTCTTCCCTTCTGGCAGCTGTAAGGACTGTCTAGATGGTAACTACACCTATTTGTGTCCACAAACCCCTGCAGTTCCAGCACTGGGGCAGCATTATGGTAAAGCTACTAAGATGAAATAAGTGGCAACTTTCCCTAAACCTTTTCACTCCTTGCAGCCTTTGAAGATGCCCTGGCTGAGCACAGAAGGCTAAAGTAAGTTCCTGCCTAAATATTGTCCCAGCTAAATCTATTTTGAGTGTCATCTGTATTGAGAAAACAATACCTAATAAATAAACCCCCATTTTTTCTCTCACTTTCAGGGCAGCAGCAATAGCAGAAAAGTGTAAGTCAATTAATTCCCTTCCTTCTACAAAGCCAAGTGCCACACTGCTCAGTCCAACTAAAAGGTCATATTTGTTCATTCCCAGATCGTGCCAGAGTTGTGCAAGGTCTGCCAGATGTTGCCACCATCATGGAGGACAAGGTAAAATTGAGTAACTGTTGGTGTAACTGGCACATAGAATAATAACTGGTGAGAAGAAAACTATTTGTTTTCCCTTCCTGATCCCAGGAGCTTTTGTGAGGTCCTGCAGTGATGTGGTCCCTTCACACCACCTCTCTCAGCACCCTGTACTTGGTGCTTCTGCACACCTAGGTGTTCTCTGGCACTGAACTTCTTGCAGGTTTTGGATGTTCATGCTCCCTGGGTCTATTTCACAGCTAGATTTTTTTATTGTCTTCCCATTTCATAGGATTAGACTAAGGCCTTGAAGTGCTGGACCTGATTTTCCCATCTTACTAACATTTCTGAGTCACATTCCCCTTTACTGGTACACAGGCAGAACAAAAACCCTGCAAAGTAATTGCTAATTCACCATCTGCCCATTTCAGTGTCACTTAGAGTGTAAGAAAGCTATAAAAAGACAGTAGCACAAATATGAGTCAGGAATCCTGATTATACTGGAGGATAGCAGGAAAATGAGGGATCTCACCTCTTGAAAATGTAATTATTTTTACTTGTCTTCATTCCCCCTCACTAATTTCCTTGCTCACTTGTATCTCCATGATCTCTTTCTGCTGTTTCACAACAGACCCTGTGTTTAACTTGCTGCATATCTGGAGATCCTTACCCAGAAATCACTTGGTTCAAAAATGAGAAGGTTATTGTCTTTAAGGATCGTTACAAAATGGACGTGAAGGGGACAGTTGTCACAATTACCATAGAGAAGGTGTGCAATGAAGACACAGGAAAATACAGCATCTATGTCAAGAATAAGTATGGCTCTGAAACAGGGCAGGTCACTATCAGTGTCTACAAGCATGGAGAGATACCAGTAGGAATGGAAGAAAAGGAGAACCCAGGTGGGATGAAAATGAAGAGGCCTAAATGAATTAGTTATCTTGCTGAACTGGAAAGGAATCTCAGAGCTTTGGATTCCTTTCAGCATCTCGTGTCTCTGGGAATATTTGGTAATATTTTAGTATTTTTATGGTGGTAGCTGTTAGAAAACAACTCTCTGTGTGTGCACAAGTGTGTGTGTGCACATGTGTGTGTGCATGGGCACAATCACCTCACAGAAACTCTTCCCCAGGAAATCTGTGTGGGAAATAGCAGAGGATTCCCATCTGAGAGTTGTTTTTTTTGGTATGAAATCACTACATGTTACTGGTTGGCCTGAGGCTGACAGATGTTTGTGTGTGAGGACTATTAAAGGCAAACCTTTGGTGACACCTCATGCTGTTGTCAAGTACATCCCTCTTGAGATCAGCCAGCCCATGTGGCTGTGGGAGGGTGGGAATTTTCCTGTGCCTTGAAGTTGGCCCCTCCACAATCCCAAGGCATCTGTGAAGACCAGACAGTGCTATTTTCAGGGCTTGCTTCTGTCCAGGGGAGCACATTCAGCTTCTAGACAGATACCAACAAGCAGAAATGCATTTACACAGGGGGTTGAGTAACACCTACAGGTAGCCTCAGATCCCTCCATCCTCCTGGGCACCTACACTCTTTAGAATTACAGAATTTTTGAGGTTTGTTAATTATAAGGTGTAGAAAAAAGCTTTGCCTCTCAGCTGCTCTGAAGTCACAGGTACATGCCCAGCTCCTCCCAGTAAAACTGAGTGAGAGAGCAAAAAGGGACTGATTCCTAATGCAGCCACCCAGCTGCACACCTTTACTCAGCAAAGAGCACCTTTCCTTACTCCACAAACCAGTATAGAGTCCTGACAATAGCAGCACTTCTCCCAGTACTGGAGCCATGGCTGTTCCCAGTGTCACTGTCAAGGAGTGCAGCAATCCTCCACAGGACTGCCAATCATTACTTATAATCAATTGATATGATTACATTTAGTAATACTAAATAATTGCCTAGATTCATCTCCCAGTACATGAAAAAAAGCAGGCCCTGCTGATGGCATCCCTACCATTCCTCCATGGTCAGCCAGATGAATCACATCCTAGAGTAACTCCAGTGTAAACATGGAGCTGGTGGAGCCCTGTGTGTAACACCCCACATGTAAATACAGCCCTCTTCATGACCAGAGCCTCCTCCTTGGTTTTATCTTATATAAATGTAATTAAATCTGGGCCTTTCTGTCAATTTTCTTTAAAATTAAAAGCTGTGCATCTGTAAGAAAAGGTTCAACACTGGTTTTCTATTTAAATAGAAGAATTACTGGCTTGGTACATAAAAGTTAACTTAGGAAGGTCACCTACCCCTGGGATACAGGCTCTGTTTGAATTAAGCAATATAATTGCAAGACACAGTCTAACAAATGTCTTCCAAAATCAACAGTCCTGCTGGAAAGGCAGCAAGAAATAGCACTTAATGAGGGAGAAATTATTGATGCAATTGGTGAGAAGAAAAAGAATATATCCTATTTACTTCTTTCACTGTGGTCCCCAAGCAATGTTCCAATGGGGTTTTTTCACCTTTGATCTCCTAGATATGCAGTGATTATTAAAAATAATAATTAAGTGACTTTCATACAGCTTTAGATGCACATTACTGACATCTGCTGGATAAAGTCCTAACTGGCTGTCCCACTCCAACATGATTTTCCCTGTCCTCAAGCAATTGTAGGCCCTCAATACTGAAAGCCTGAGCTGTGGATTTTATTCCTACCATTTAGGGTGCAAGTGGCCATCATAATATAATTATAATTAGGAAGCTCCTGCTGTGAGGCAAGTAACTTCCTTGCACCTCTTGTAAATTACACCATTTGGACTGAAGAATCACATCCAAAAGAGAGAAAACATGTGAAACAGAAGTTGTGAGCAGAAAGAAAACAAACTAATCTATGCAATACTTCAAAAGAATCCTGAATAATCAGCCAGGTTCAGAAATCAACAATAACACAGCCCACCCCAGCTGGTCAAGGTAAGATTTCTCCAAAGCAGAATGAACTAGAGGTTATGATCATTACAAACAAAGACATGATTAATAATTGTTACTTCACAGTTAATAATTAGCCAGTCATCTCACAAATTGGGCTGGCCTTTCCATAAATAGCATCTGCAGAGGCAGGGAGAGCCCTCAGTGCCCTGACCCCAGCATCCAGCATGGCTTTCAATGGCACCTGGCAGGTCTATGCCCAGGAGAACTACGAAGCCTTTCTGAAAGCTCTTGGTAAGTCTCTGGGTGCTCTGGGAAGGATTTGCTCTCCTTGCAACAGGCACTGTGCATGACACCTTGTATGGCTGGATTTCTGGGTTTTTTTGTTTGTATGACAAGCTACCCCCTGCCAGGTAAGTCTGTTTTGTCTGATTTCTGAATTAAAAGATGCTGGAAATCATACCAATTGTTGTAGGAAGGTTACAGATAATCCCCAGATCCCCACCTCAGGCCTCTCGTGAAGGACAATGTGTATTAAAAATCAACTTGCTGTGATTAACACATAACCTTCTAAATGCACTTAACTAGAAACAAGGTGTCACCAGCTTCTACAGATGCCCAGAGTGCTGTTAGTGCAGCCACTGTCTGCAGCACTCAAGATTCATTTAGATGTCTTTAGTCAGCTGTAAGGAATTGACTTAGTAGGTGCCTACATGAATACAAATGCACTTAATAAAACATTTATATTGGGGTTTAAAATGTATTTAAGAGACATTCAGTAGAATGAAACTCATTTCATTCAGTACCACGAGTGCAATGTCATTCCAGTGCTGGTACTGAAATCAACAATGTATTTTCTTTCACAAGCTTAACAAGTAGGGTATCAAAATCTCTACAGAGGAGGTAGAACAGAACAATATTCCCCTAGAAAAGTGAGGAATCCAAAACAGGATTTGCCTTTTAACTTGAACATCCCTTTCTATTGTTGGTTTGTATCTTATCAGAGGAAAGAATTTGCCATTTCCCACCAGTGCTCTGCTTGGTAACAGACAGAACCCTTCTTTGCCTTTTTTACAGCCCTGCCAGATGACCTTATCAAAATGGCCAAAGATATTAAACCTGTTATTGAAATACAACAAAAAGGAGATAACTTTGTTGTGACAACAAAAACACCCAAGCAATCTGTAACTAACTCTTTCACACTTGGCAAAGAGACCGAGATCACCACCATGAGTGGCCAGAAGCTGAAGGTAACTGCAGGGCAGCTCTGTCCTGTCCAGGTGACATCTCTGCCATTCCCCCCTCATCTCTATCAACAAACACAACCTCTTCTTCTCCAGCATTACAATGCTGTGCCCTCCAGCTCAAATTATGAGACTTCTGCATCACTTTATTTCCTATTCCTGTCGTCCTCTGCTTATTCTAACTGAATTCCAACCCCTAAACTGATTTGTCCTCTTTCAACCTGCTCCAACAGTGCACCATGAACATGGTCAGTGGGAAACTGGTGTGCAAATCAGAAAAATTCTCTCACGAGCAAGAAATTAAAGGCAATGAAATGGTGGAGGTAAGTGTTAGAAAATAACTGGTTAAATAAAAAGACAGAGGAAAAAGAGTGCTGATTGGGTCTTGGTGAACACCTTAAACAAACCCCGGCCACCAAATTAATACATTCCATCAGAATTCTTTACAGGGGCTTAAATCTGCCGATTTAAATGAATTTTAGTGCTTCAAACTACCCACACTTAGTGGAAAATACTGTTAGTATCCTTAATTATTCCTACTGCTGACAAAAACCAACAGCTTGAGAGGAGTCTCCTTTAAACACTGCTCATGTATTGGATGCATCCTGCTCTACAAATCCTTTGATTCATTACTGCCCTGGGGCCAATTCCAGGCACCGAGGTGTGAAAGGCTCTAGCTGCTGTGCTCAGGCCGTCTCCTTAGGAAGTCCTCTAGGTGACCAGAGCGCAGCTCCACCCTCAGCAACAGCCCCGGGAAGAGACAAAGGGCTGAGTGAAACCTGCACATTCACCCCATGCTGCTGCCCCCTGCGAGCCTTCCAAGTTCTTTACTTAGTTGTAAATCATTTGGTACAAAGAGCCTTTCTCTGCAGGCTCATTAGGCTTCTAAGAGTCCACTTGCATAAAGACTGCGAGCAGAATGACAGCCAACAGTGATGTGTCCTGGACATACAGTATCCTAAGATCTTTTTGAGTAGCTCAAACCACTCTTCTAAGCAAAAGCAGCAGGAAGAAGAATCCATTACAATTTGGAATTTCTATTACCAGAAGCAGATCTTTCTGGTAGCATCTCTGATACTTCTTAGAGTTATAAAATGGGGTTGATGAGGGGATTTAGATTTTCTGTCTTCAGAACTGATACTGTAAAAAGAATTGCCCTTAGTTATACAGTACCTGCCTATGAATACGTGTATTTCAGGTGGAATAAAATGGATTTACAGATGAATTGCAGTAACTTGTAGCTACTTAGCTATAAATACATTTCCTAAAGTCTAACTGTCAAGTTCTGTGTATGTGTCTTCTCCAGACCATGACTGCTGGTGGAGTAACACTTGTCAGAAGAAGCAAGAAAGTTTGAAGGCAGATCACCTTCTTTGTGACATCTTTACATACCTCCAATAAAGTGCAGTTTCCACAAGGTGTGATCTTTGTCATCTGAAAAAAAAGCACAGAAAATAGTTATGATTTCTAGTCTCACTTCCCATTAATATGAGACTGTGTTTTCCCCGAGTACATTTACAGATCCCTGAACATATTCAGCTTTCATTTCTTTGTCTAATGAAGTTTGGTCTGCTGCTAAATCCCTTTCTCTATAAACTAGGCAGCAAAGAACAATTTAGACATTTGTTCAGCTGATCTGCACCACGTGGCTGTAACAGGAATAGAAACTGTAATATTTTAAACACTACGAAGTTTATTTAACATGTTACACAAACAATTACAAGTAATAGGAACCAGTGCTTCTAAACTGAAGTACACAAGAGGACAATTAAAGGAGAAGGAGGCACTGCCAGGGCAAAGGGAAATCATCATTCTTCCAATTGGCAACCACTCCTGGTGCCTGCTCCTCACCAGTGTGTGAAGCTGGAATAAACGAGGCCGTTTCTGTTCAGATTATGTCTCTACTGGAGAACAAAGCACAGAGGAGTCATTCCTACAACCATTGCTCTGCTCACTGCTGGTGTTAAGACTACCAGGCCTATTTCCTACACTGGATTTGTTGGAATTGGTCTTGGGTGTAAAACTACCATGGAAAAAAAAGCCATTTAAAATCCTCATGGAGACGTTTGATTCCAATTAAGTGTTGAGTCTGCACTCCCCGTGCCAGAAGAGCAGCCTCTGAGGGTGGCTGAGTGTTAGTTAATCACACAGCCCGACAGAGGCCACGTGGGCAGGGCTGTGCTGGTGGGGGGTGTTGCTGCTGTAACCACACACCTATTATCGGGTTCATTTTGCTTCCCACACCTCCTAACGCTAAATCCACTTTTGCTGACTAAAATAAATTCCACGTGAGTTAGACCTCAAACAGATCAACAGAGCAGGAATCGAGGCACTGGTAAAACTCAGGGCACAGGCTGCTTTAAGGGATCCGGATGCATTAAAACCACCTCAGAGCTCGAACCGCTTTTGTTTGGCAGTTGCTGGGTAACTGCTGCCAACTACAGAGGGAAAAGCAAGAAACAGAGTCGTTGTCCATCAGTAAATTCACAGCCCACTGCAAGTTTTCAATGACACGGTGCTCAATCAGTAAGTTGAAGGACACAAAAGAGGAGACTCTTGAGGTTTATTTATAAACCAACACAGAGATCATTCGTCATTCTGAACACTGAACTTCTGAAGATTGATACAAAAGAGTATTTGCTTTGATAGTTGTGAGATAAAGTGGGAATGATGTTAAAGCAAAATGTGTATGGCTGTTTTAAAAAAAGCATTAAGGTCTTACTTTGGTTCAAAGTGACTCAAATATTTCCCTGCTCTCTTGACATGATCTGCCTGGAAAAATCCCTTTTTTTGTATTGAACCCCTTGTCAAGTGCAATCTCAGTCCATGACAAGTGGTAGATAAAGGTGGATGAAGTTACATCTTGGACATAAAACTAAAACCACACAAATCCAATACAGAACTTAAACTGATGCTAAACCATTTCCACTTGAAAACACTAAAAACTCTTCACCTTACTTACCTCACAAGTGCAGTGAGCATTCCCAACAGCTGTGCTGCTCTTTTCAATCCTATTGCAATATCCTCCTGCCATCTCGGATTTAGGGGACAATATTCAGTGAATTCCTTACGTGAAGCAGCCAAAACCTGCAGGATTGTGAACAGGATTGTGAACTGTGCCCCGTTGCCCAAAGCAATCCACTGTTTCTGGATGACAAACCCCTTGGAGATTTGGACAGCACTGAATTCACTCTTCCACAAAACCAACTGGCCATAATTTCTGCCTCTAATGTGCTTTCTTGGCTTGATTTTCATATTCTTTTGATGACTTGTGTAGGCAGCTCTGTGTGTGCATCACACGAGGAAACAACCAACCTGTGGCTAGCAAACAGTGCAGAATAATGTTAAGTATTAAATGCAGGAAACACTGTCAGAGATCCCCACCTCTTTTCTGCAGAGCCCTGGGCTCTGACCACTGATCACAGAGCCAGTTTCATTTTATTTTACTTTATTTTTCCCCAGAAAATCATTGTGTAGTTGACAGAGAGCCCCTGTGTCAGCAGTCAAACTTCACTCATGTCCAGCAGAAGCATCAGGCAATTCCACGGCTAAAGTTAACAGTGAACCAGTGTCCACCCACCATGTTCGTTCAACCCAGTCACTGGCAAGTAAAAAATGAAGTTAAACGTGATATGGACAGACACCAGGACTGCACCAAAACTTCCACCAGCAGGCCACTGAAAACCCCTCACCCCAGCAGGCACAGACGCAGCTGCTTTCTCGAATCCTCCCTCACATCCCCTCTGCCTGCTCGGCCACAGACCCGCCATTCCCCTGCCTTCCTGAGGACGAGGCGTTTCCCACCAACCTCTCCTCCCGCCGGCTCCATTGCTCTCCTCACGCGAGCGGCCTGAGCCCAGAGGGCGCTTCGCAAACGACGCTGTTTTACAGCCCTCAGGCGGGACCCCCCCAGGGCGCGACAGCCCGACCCCGCCTCCCTTCGCCGTAACCGGCACGGGGCGCCCACAAGTGCTTTGAGTGAGGGGGAGGCTCCTTCCCCTGGCTCCTTTCACCGGCTCCTCGGCCCGGCCTCCATCCCGCCCAGGCGAAGAGAGCGACAGGCGCGCGCGCTTCCCGCTCTTTCGGCGGGAAAGGCGCGCGGCCGCCGGAGCGAGACACGGCGCACGCGCGGGAGGGCGGGACAAGCGGAGGCGGGCACACGCGCGCGCGCTCCCGCCCGGGCGCTGAGGGGCGCGGGCGTGGCCGCGCGTGCGCCTTCTAACGGTCGGCGAGAGCGCGCGCAGGCGCGGCGAGGCCTCGGGCCGGTTTTTGGCGCCGGCGGCTTCTCCTCCGCCCACACCCCCGCCCTGCTCCTTTCCCTCCCCTTCTCCCGGCTCCGGCTCCCGCCGCCGTTCCCTCCTCGCGCGCGGCTCTCGCCGGAAGCCCCGCGGGAAATCTCGCGAGAGGCGGCGGGCGGGCGGGCGGCGGTGGCGCTGTGTGCAGCTCCCGGAGGGTCGCCTCAGCCGCTCGGCTCCCCGCAGCGCCTGGGCCCTGCCGCTCTGCTCGCCGCCTCCCCCGCGCTGCTCCCCCTTCCCCCGCCGCGGCCGCCGCCATGTCCCGCTACCTGCGCCCCCCGAACACTTCGCTCTTCGTACGGAACGTGGCCGACGACACCCGGTGAGTGGGGGCGGGCGGCGGCGGGGCCGCGGGGGCTGCGCAGGCTTTGGCGGGCTCGCTAGGCCGCGCGGGCGGCCGAGGCCGGAGGGGCGCTGGGGCCCTCCCGGAGCGAGGGAAGGGGATGGGGAGCAGCCGGCCCCGCTCCCTTCTCCTTTACCTTTCTCCCTGCCTCGCTTTCCGCGCCCTTCTCCATTTTCCTCTCCTCGCCGTGCCGCTCTTGTCTCCCTCCTCTCCACGAGGATCGGTTTCAAAACAACGTCCAGACAGAACAAAGCTCGGCCGGAAGAAAGTGGAACTCTCGCAGCCGCGTTTGAGTTTGTCCAGCGGGAGGTCGAGGCGGGATTTGCCCGCCCGCTCCGGGGATGGCCGCCCCTGCCCCTGGGCAGCAGCCGCTGGAGCGTTTTCTTCGCAGCGCTCGCCCGCAACGAAGGCGGTTGTTACTAGAACGGAGAAAGCAGCCGAGTTTGCGGCGGGTGTCGCCACAATCCTCGCCGTGGATGTTTCCGTTAGTGCGGTAATTGCTGCCAGTGGCTGGAATGTCGGTGCGTTAATTGTTAGGTGCTGTGGGGGGAGCGATGCGGCTTCTCCACCGATTGTGCTGTGGCCACGACCCGTGAGGGCTCGGTCTGGGCAGCAGCTCGGAGGAATGAGTTTTCATAGCTGATTGAAATAATTTCCAAGTGAGCATGGCCGAGGTTCTTATTTATTGGTGGGAGATTTTTCGCCCGTTTCCGTTCTGCGGTTTCTCGCGTCCCTTTTGTTTTTGTTGTCAGCTGTGAAACGTCTGCGGGATGCGTTTGCGAGGTGGAGTGTTCTTGCTTTGCTTGCTCCTGTAGGATTTGTAGGGTCTGGCTGCAGAGAATGCAGAGTTTTGAGTTTTCAAACTTGCAGCCCGGGCAGCTGGTGCCAAAGTGGTTCAGCAAGTGACAGTAGCGTGGGCACGATGGAATGGAATGAAGAAAGTTATTATCATCAAAAGCGTAAATAGCCTCACTTTTTTGTTTATTTCTATTTTTTTTGCATGCTTTTTCCCTCCTTTCTCCAGTAGATTGTTTTGCTGTAAGCACAAAGAGGACTGTTAACTTCCAAGCTTTTTAAACGTGGGTCCTGTTGAGGCTTTCACCATGATTAGATGGTACATTGTGACAGTTTGATTGTGCCATTGCTTGTTGGTTGTGTTGGTTGGTGCAGTTCCCTCCCCCAGTCGTTGACTGTGTGCACAGTAGGTTCTATCCTAATGGATGCACAAGAGAAATGAATAGGTGTAACTCTTTTATACCACAAATATGGTATCAATATTTCACCTGTGCTTAAATGACACCAAAATACACGTTGATGGGATGAAGAAACCTCTGAGGAGACAGGAGTTGTTCTGGCTGTAGTGGCAGGAGTGTTGGACAGTGTTGTGCTCGGCCCAGCAGAGCCATCCTAAGGGCAGGAGTGGTTGCTCTCCCGGGTGTTTTGTTTTTGATGTGGCTGTATTGATTCCTGCAGGGAGATGAGCTGGGTGCTGGGTTGTTGCAGTTAGTTTGGATCCTACAGCTGCTGTTGGCGTGTTGCAGAATCGCTGCCAGGAGTTACGGGGGGTACTTGAGTTACAGTAGTTCTTGGATCCAGCTTTTCACTCTCTGCCCACCTTTGCCAGCACATCCCGTGGTGAACTGACACGTGTGCATCACCTCTCACTTTCCACTGCTTTCAGAACGCCAGGGTGGATCTTCAGCATTTCAGGGAAGCCTGGTGTGCTGCTCAGCAAGGAGCTGCTCAAACACTCCTTTGTCCCTAAAAACGGCTCCATTCATCCTCTGCCAACTGCCTCCGAAAAGATGGGTCGTCAGAGGACATTGACTGTCATTTCTTGTTGTTGTTGTTTAATTTGGTGAATGATTTCTAACACTTTGTATAGGGAAAAGCACCTAAGATGTTTGTGGTTTCCAGGTCCGAAGACTTGCGCCGAGAGTTTGGTCGCTACGGGCCTATAGTTGACGTTTATGTCCCACTCGACTTCTACACTCGTCGCCCCAGAGGATTTGCTTATGTTCAATATCCTTTCTTCAGATGGCTGATTAGTGAGGGGTGTTGAAGTTTGAAATTCAAGTTTGTGTAAGAGGTAACCAATCTCCATGACAAAGCAGTTTACTTTTGTGTTGTATCTAATAAGTGTCTTATATTGTGGTGTTTCGTTATATATATTTTTTCATGAAGATTAACTTCTCTCAATTGTTCTTTGCCTTTTTGCAAAGCTTAAATCAAGTCCAGTAATATAAAAGCTTGCTTATGTCACTGAAATTAATACTATATGATTTAAATGACAATTTGCCTGGCACGTTTTTATTATCACTGGTGTGTAAGTAAAGTTGTGCTTAGCAAACTGTGGCTGGTATTCGTTGTTAATTTAAGAAATGGAAACTGGAATCACTTGATCAAAATCAGATTGTGTAAAAAAATGAGGTGAACTTCTTTCTTTAATATTGTCCCCTAATTTACTGTCCTCTGTTGTTGCCTCAGAATGTAAAGCTGTACAGTAATGGCGACCCCAAAGAGAAAGCATGAAAGAACCTTTAGAGTAGAGTTCAACAATTAAGGCAAGTAGACAAGCCAAAGACCTCTTAAGGATCAGGCTTGAAGAGAAGGGAGAGTTTGGGAAAAGAAAAAATACAGAAAAGCTGGAAGAAGGACAAGCCATAATGGGAGACAAAGCTTCGCTTTATCCACAAAAGGGGGAAAAGGTTGTTTTTCAAAGTAAAAGATAAAGCCATCTGTCATTGTTGGCCAAGCATCTCATGACAAGTCCTTCTGACAAGCACTTAAAGAGTTAAAGGTCAAGATGAAGTTGAATGGTGGCCAAGATTAAAGGAGTCATACCTGATGTATCCTACAGAATTACAGTTTTTCTTCTGTTTGTCACGTAAGCAGTAATTTGATGAATGATTCTGGTTTAGTCCCTTGACAAAACCTGTCATATTTCTCTTGTGAGTGCTACTGTAACTGTGGTGAATGAAAGTGCATTCCTTCTTGGGTTGTCAAGATATCTGCCTCCAACAATAGCTTGTTTTCTTGATGCTGATGATGAACTGAGTTGCTGTGAGGAGAGAGGTAGTTAATTCTTTGAGGTCACGTAGCTGGGAGGAGGTGTGTGAGTTACAGTGGCCAGGCTCGTGCCTGTTACTGCACAGCTGCCCTGACTGACAGTTAGGGTGTGTTACAACATTTAAACTTTAAATCACTTAGTGGGGAGAGGGGAAAAACAAAAAGAAAGCTTTATCCCAGTAGTAAAATTAATAGTTCACTTTTACTGTTGGTGTGCTGAACAGAATTCAAGAGCTGGGTTTAACTGTAGTAAAGTCAGTGCAGTGCGGAGAACTGAATGACCATTAATAAATGTATTTTGAAAAGGATACCATTGATTTTTTGCATAAGTAGGAGAAGAAAAAAGTTAGAGATCGCCCAGCAACTGCTTGCTGATGGAGAAGTTCATGGTCATATTAAGAGATTTTAATTATTGAGGTTCCCAGATAGCTGCTGGTTAATTATATCTGTATGAATTCCCTAGCGTGTGCTGTAGCGTGACCAAAAGAACCTACAAAAGGCCAAACGACCAAGCTGTAACATTAGAAAATACTAAATAATGGATTATTAAATTATCATTATTTTAAATACCAAATCTGTGAGCTGCTCCACTTGCCAAGTACCTTAACCCTGGGCACATTTGAAGATGTCCGTGATGCAGAGGATGCTCTCCACAACCTGGACCGCAAGTGGATCTGTGGTCGGCAGATAGAAATCCAGTTTGCACAAGGAGATCGGAAGAGTAAGTGCCCTGGGTGTCTCCTCCCTCAGGGGCTGGGGGCAGGGAGTGGGACAGGTGGTGTGGGGTGCTGGGACATGTTTTCACTCGCTTAGAAATGGATGTTCTGCTCTTCATCCAGTAGCTGTTAATGACTCTGTTCAGACCCAGCTCACCAAGGACAGTGGTCGCTTCCCAGGGTCTGATTATTGCTGCTGGCTGGAGGTTCTGAGGAGCTCTCTGTGCAGCTCTGAGTCTCTGCAAAGAAAACTGAGTGCTGGAAATGCTCCCTGTTAAAAATAGTGTTTGTTGTGGGTTAGTGACTGTGTTGGCATTTCCCAGTGTGGTCCAGTTTCCAGGACTGAGGTAACGTTTTCATTTTCATTTGGCTTTAGGATAAAAGTCAATTTCAGGTGTCTCAACACAAAACAGAAGACTTGTTTTCTGGGCAGATAATTATAAAGAGAACTTGTGTCTTTTAAATCTGTTAATTGTGTGTGTTATTCCTGGTGTATAGATAGAGCTATGATATGAAAATGTGCTTGCTCTGGGTGAACCTGCACACACCTGCTGATCTAAACCAGGCCTAGAATACTCACATGCAGCTTGGGTATAAAAGCACCTCAAAGCTCTTTCAGTTAAAGCCATCAAAGAAACAACTTGACCATCCAGGTTTCCCTCAAATGCTTGCTGTGAACTTTTATTTAAATGAATGGAAATTATACCCTCTGAGGACAAGCTCCTGTCCTGTGTATAAATAGAACTCTATTAAGTTTCTAAACCAAAATGAACTACATCTACCTCAGAGTTGTAACCAGCAGTGCTGGGAGTATGCAAACTGGAGCCCTTCAGTGCAGAGTGTCAGTTCCAGCCTGATAGCCTTTGGGTTTGAATGAGAGTGGGATTTAATGCAAAGGAAAGATACCTTCATTCATTCTTCTAATTACTTCTAATATCTGAGCTCCAGAGTGAATGGGCATTGTTGTACTGGCAGGGGGAGACTTCAGGATCAAACTTCTGTCTGTGTGGCACCCACTGATGCTCCTGTATAAGCTGCTTTTGAATCATTGAAGAAGAGCAGGGATCAGGTGTCACGTGTGGTGCTGCAGAGTCAAGGAAATGGGTGTTTAATTCCCTGCTGACTTTCACTTTTGGGGTAACTCCAGAGTGCTGGAATGTGTCAGTCATGGATTGGCCTGTTGTACCAGTTCCCACTGAAGTCACCGAGGCCAGTTCTGTTACCTGGTTTTGTGGAGTGTTAGTCCTTTCTGACTGGTTTGGGGGCAGGCCATTGTTATGTGTTGTTCTGGGTTTATACTGCCCACAAGGCTGCATTAATTGTTTTCTCCAGTGGTTAACCAGCCCAAGCAGCTGGCACCCAGCAGCCTCCTGAGGCCCATAAGCACCTCCCTAGCATCGGGAATTGAGCTTTCTGCTGAATACCAGATATATGGGTCAGTGGTGTCAGGAAGGGAAAGTCGGGTGCCTTTTTAACTGAGAATGCTCAATATCCCTTTTTCTTTCTTGCTTTTCTTTCTTCTTTTCCAGCACCCAACCAGATGAAAGCCAAGGAAGGGAGGAACCTGTACAGCTCTTCTCGTTACGATGACTATGACAGGTACAGGCGATCGAGGAGTCGCAGTTACGAACGCAGACGCTCCCGGAGTCGCTCCTTTGATTACAGCTATAGAAGATCTTACAGTCCCAGAAAGTAAGTGTGGGCTGTGTGCAGCTGCACAGCACTGCTGGGGGAGGAACAGCACCCTGTGTGATTGATAAACTGGGGAATTAATCTCTTTCTGTCACGGGAGTAGCCTGGGGGAGTTGTGTATCTCGTGTGTGACATCACAACTCCTGAATTAAATCATTCTGTGCCTCACTAAAGAATAATTAAAAGCAGATGCACAGCTTGCAAAAGAATGGGTTGTGTGTACACGTCAGAATTTGTCACCTTTGCCTTTTTCTGCTGTACCTTTCCAGCAGTAGACCTACTGGGAGACCCCGTCGTAGCAGAAGCCATTCGGACAACGATAGGTAAACTGCTTTTGACACTTTTTATTGCAAGCTAGATAACTGTATTCCTTTAACTATAGGGTTAAAAAAAAAAAGTTTCTCCTGCAAAAAAAAAGGTTAACAATTTTTGATGTACTAGATGTCTGAGAATAGTGTTTTTACATTCAAATCTCCTCTCTCCCCTTTATTCTGATAGGTTCAAACACCGCAATCGATCTTTTTCAAGATCTAAGTCCAATTCAAGATCACGATCCAAGTCACAGCCCAAGAAAGAAATGAAGGCTAAATCACGGTCTAGGTCTGCATCTCACACCAAATCTAGAGGCACCTCTAAAACAGATTCTAAAACACACTATAAGTCCAGCTCAAGATATGAAAAGGAATCGAGAAAAAAAGAACCAGCTAGATCCAAATCCCAGTCAAGATCACATTCTAGGTCTAGGTCAAAATCCAGATCAAGGTCATGGACTAGTCCCAAGTCCAGTGGCCACTAACTGTGTATCCATGTTGTTTTTAGGCATGTAAAATTCATTTACACACAGTTCAGTTTACTTAAATTATCAGGAATATGATGTTGCAACAGTGCTAAAAAATATTTTCTTTGTCAGTTTTCCCTGTAGCCGACAATGGTTAAAATTAAAACAGTGTTGAGAAGCCACTGAGAGAGAGAGAGAGAGAGAGAGAATGTCCACTTGGTTACATGTCACGGGCAGCTACTGATCTGGTTGTGGTGTCTCTATGTATATTTTTGTAAAGATTTGCATTTTTAATGCTTAGATATTGGTGATGATTGGTCGTAACTTGCAACATTGTCAACCCGTAGAGGAATTGGTACCAGCTGGTGCTGAACAGTTAAACCAGCTGTTTGGCTTTTCTTTAATGTTAAACTCCTGTGCTAAGATGGAAAACTGGACACCTTAGTGCAACACTGACTGCTGTGAAATGCAGACTGGTGATTTTCTGTTTCCATTGGTCAGAGGCAGGTTTCTGTGGTCTCTGTGCCCACTGACATGAGTAGGCTGGTGAATGGAGCTCTCTGGAGAGGGGTTTGGAGATTTCTCCAACCCTGCCATCCACAGAGTTGGTACTGACATTGCACATACTACATGGGGAGAGAGTTGGTCTTGGAAGCTCATCCAGAGCTCGTGCAGTGTTGTGACTTTGTCAGGATAGAGGCTTCACTGCTTTTGAACTGGCTGCTAGTACTGAATGTGAGGGGGGGGAGGAGAAAACACACCTTGAAATGGAAAAAAAAAAGTAAACTCAGATTTCAGCAAATGGCAAAGCAACTAAACATTAGGTTGTGTGTACATTTTATGCAGTTTTTTGTATTCTAAATTTTAGTGAGCAGTTAACCATAAAATTGCTTAGTTTTCCTGCTGTTAGATGCAAGTAGATTGTTTCCAGTTGTGTGTGTACAGTATATAAGAACTAAACTTTGATGCCAATGACTCCTGTGGTTAGTTGGTGTTTTCATAGGTATAAAACTGTAGCCTTCTCTTCCTGAGTAACAAAGGCTTGCTTTCACTCAGCAGAAAGTCTTTGGGCCAGCAAGTCTGAACCACTCCTTCCTCAGAAGGGGGCAGTGGTTTGATTACCAGATTCCGTTTTCCTTCCGAACAAGTGTTTGAAGTCAGATATGAACAAGAGCTGCATCTCTAGCTATTTAGCTTCACTAATACAGTCTTTTTAGTAAATTGAATGTGGAAAAAACAAAAACTACCAAAAAAAAACAAACCAATCCCAGTGTGTAATCTTAACCAGTATTTCTCTAGAAGGCAAGATCCTTTGTTATGAAATGGCTTTTGGCATTGTTTTTTCTGTTTACCTTCAAAAGCCAGCATCCACCACCCAGTGCTCCTCGCTGTCTCCTGTAGCAACATACAGAGGTGTTGACTTCACAAAGTTCCTTTTTTTTCTTTGGAGAAGTGTTTTAGGTTGGGTTTAGTGTTTTCAGCAGGGCCTTTAACACCCAGGCTTTGAGTACTGGCAGCGGAACGTGCGTAGGGGGCTGAGCCTGGAATCTTTGTACATTTGATAGTATTTCTAACTTTTTTTTTTCCTTTACTGTTTGCAGTTAATGTTCATGTTCTGCTATGCAATCATTTATATGCACGTTCCTTTAATTTTGTAGACTTTCCTGGATGTATAGTTTAAAAAAACAGCAAAAAAAAAAAAGTCTATTTAAAACTGTAGCAGTAGCGTGCAGCTCTAGCAGAGGAAAGTTGTGGGATTAAACTTTGTATTTCCTTTCTTATAGAGGCTTCTAAAAAGGTATTTTTATATGTTCTTTTTAACAAATATTGTGTACTACCTTTAAAACATCGATGTTTTGATCAAAATAACTAAAGACCCAGCTTATTTTCTGCTTGCTGTAAATTTAGCAAACATGCTGTAATAAAAAAATGAAGGAAATACCGATCCACTGGAATTATTGTAGCTTTAGAGTTTGACTCCAGAGCATGGTTAGGAGTAGAGCTCTGCATCCCTTATGGAGTAAAATCCTTACTATGGCATTTCAGTAAAGGCAGGAATGGATCACTGAGTGTCTGAGTAAATGTCATCTCATGCTCAGGGGGTATGAGACCAACCAGGAGTGAGCAGTGATGTTTTATTCTGATAAAGGGGTATTTTTTCCGTTAACTTCCATGGCTGCTGGGTGGACTTGCCCCGTGGCTGTAATTCAGATATTCTTAGCCACGTTGTGATGAATCCCTTAACAAGCAGAGGTTCATCTAGAGTGGAATTTTTAGGATCACCTTCTCAGTTTGTTTGCCCTGCAACAATGGTGCTCTAGAAAGGTGGTCAGACTTTGCTGCTGGCATTTAGCAATCAGCTGCCTCCTGGCACTTGCAGTTCTCCTGCCACTGGAGGACTCTAGAAAGCACTTAATGGCTCTGAGAACCCCACTCGGGCTTTGGAAGCCGAGCTGTGATTATCTTGTTGGCCACACTGACACCCCACATAGAGTCTTCATGACTCAGATCCCCCCTAAACTGTGTCTGGGGATGGTTCTGTCAGCAGCCTGCAAGGGATTGCTGAGATCCGTGTGCAGGGTAGTGCAGCCAGGACGGGCTGGAGGGTGGGAGGAGGGAGGGGAGCCTCTCTGTGGCCAGGCTGAGGTGGAGACTGCAGAGTAACAGTAACTGTACCTCAACTATTTGTCAGCATGTCCTTATGTTGTGTGCCTCGACATTGATGTATAGCACAGTTTAAACTTTTTTTTTTATATATATATATAAAAATTTAATTTGCAAATCCAGTTCATTGCAAGTATAATGTAGTATCTGCCAGTTCTGATGGTTCTTTCTTTCTCTCCCAGAGGTAGGACTAAACTTTGACTTGACTTGTGTATATGAACAAGCCAGAAAAGCCGAACACAAACCCACGATGTTTCAAGAGTGCATGAATAAAGATGTTGTCCTAGTTCTTGCTCCCATGGAAAAATTGTGAAGAAGCTGTTCTGTGGGCCTTTCAGTTGGGGACGAGTTAGCAGATGTGGCCGAGGGGCAGGGAATGGTGTTGACACAGGCCAAGCCCCAGCACATCTAGATCCCACCTCCCTGCCTGGGGCGGGTGTCCCGGGCCTGCTCCGAGCATGGAGCTCCCTGCAGGTTATGCACAGCTGGAATGCAAGAACACACAGCAGGCTGCAAATCAGCATGGATAGGCATCTTTCTTTTGGAGTCTCAAGAAATGGTGGGAATTATGGTTTTGGTTTCTTTTTTTTTTCGGTGGTAAACTAGATTTTTATTTTTGTCATTCCTGCAAAATTTGTAGAATGGAAGTAGTGTGTGTAAAAAGAATCAAGAATTCTGCTGGAAGTGATGGCTGTGCTCCAAAGTATCTGCAGAGGATTGATTTCTCTCAGCAGAGGCTCTATTGGAACTTCTTTTTCACCAAAAGTCCATGCACCCAACTGATTAATTGCTCGTAAAAACAACTTTTTAGTGGTTGAAGAGCTGGGTGTTTCACTTAGGGACTGCAGTACCTGGTCTCTGAAAGCTCAATGTTCTCCTTTCGATGTCTTTTGAAGATGTTTCAATGTACAGTACAATGGCTTTATTCCAAGTGCAAACTTCCCATCACCTTGGAGACTGGCTCTTCTTTTTTATTTCTTACTGTTTAGTCTGGGCCAGGAGCTCCAAGGGCAGTTGGATTATGACACCACAACACTGCTACTTGATTTTTTTTGGGGCAGGGATGTTGCAGATTAACATTTGGAAGTAACAAAGGGATAATTTGACACATTTTTAGGACATAATCACCCATTAATTGCTGGTTTTCTCCATTTATCTTGTAACTTGCTTAAAAAGTCTGTAGTCCATTGCTATATTTGTCTAAAGATGCTCTTACTGATGAGACTAGGAAGGGAAGACTGTGTACCCTGTAGTGTGTTTGATCAAAAGATGATAATGTTTTATTCATACACCTCCTTTTTTTCTTGAGTTTTGTGTTCCATCTGTGCAAATAACCCTGTGAATTGGGAATAAAATGTACAAGTTTTGACTATAACCTTGAGAGCACCTTCTGAGTGATTGATGCAGCTGTAGTGTGGTGGAGATCCAGCCATCCCCTCCTCTACCCCTGCCCAGCTCCTCCCAGAGCCCCCCAGCTCCACTTGGGTGGGGAACACTGGGTGTTCTCTTGGAGCCCCTGTTCCCAGATCCCTGGCGAGCTCTGCAGGAGAGGGAGGGCTAAGGTCAGGGCCCCCTGGCTGTTGCCAGTTAAGGATGAGAACAGGGATTTGAAGACATTCTTGCTCCCTGTTCCAAACAGAACTCCTGACCTGCCTAAATGATGTCATCCCACTTTTCCATTACCATCTTAAAAGAAACAGATGCTTTTAGGGGGTGAAAAATTTAGTTTATTTCCATGTTTTTGGTTCCAATTTTACACATTCCACGAGTGTCTAAGTCATTTTGGAGTAATTGGGATACAGCTCAGAGGCTGGTGAGGGGCTGGGTCACACAGACCCATGTTTCAAGACTGCCAATTCCATCCTTTGGAGCACTAGGTTTGTAAACATTCATCCAGCTGCCAAGGCCTTTGGAAAGTTCAGGAAGCACCTCAGCCCGTTCCAGGATCTGCAAAGCTCTCTTCACATTCAAGCTGTTTTATTTTTAGTCTGTATTTTGAAGTTGCCTTGGATTCAGTTCTCACAGTTCAGCTGTTGCAGGAACAACTGAAGTGTGACAGCACCAGGAGGGCCCCAGGCAGGAGGTGCCATTCCAGGGAACACAGGGACAATCAGGTCATAGCCATGATCTGTTTTACAGACAAAACTTCCAATATTGGTTCTCAGGCACCTAAACTCAGCCACTTGCTTCTTGAGTGCCACCTGATGCCATTTCAAACACCAGTGATCTGTCCTCATTTCTAAAGCACCTCTCCTAGACATTCAGAACATGAGGATTTTCAACTTCAGCAGCTTTTTTTTTTTTTTTTGGATTTTTGTTTTATTAAAAAATGCTAAAAAAGCCTCTTTTGCACCAAGTTTACTTGGGAGGGAGCTCACCCAAGTAAACCCTGTATACTCACTGTATCTTAAGTGCAAGGGCACAGCCACAAATGTCTTTTTTTTTTTTTAAACAAAATATCTTTTTTTTTTTTTTTTTTAATCAGGCCATGTACTCAGCATGGTCATCTTACATTCAGCAGTTTGGTACTAAAAATACCTCTGTGCAGGAAAGCCTGGCATAAATTTACATATGCTACAAAGTTTTACATGTATCTACATGGCTCTGTCTTCCCTATGAAAACATTTTCCTACCTGCCTCAAGCTCTGGTAACTTCACCCAGTTCTCACAGGGTAACCAACTGGAGACCAGTCCAATTCCTGTCCTCCACCTCAAAAAAAAAAAAGAAATCCAAAGTATTTTACAACTCAGTGCAGGAGGGGGTCAGAGGTGGTTTTGCAGCCAGCTGGCACTGCAGCAGCAGCTGGCACACACTGGGGAGATGCAGGGAAGGGTGCTGCAGCTGGAGAGTCACAGTTTCCCTGGCAGCTCCTGCACCTGCAGCTGCTCACTCCCTGCTTGAAGCCTTTGTGCTGGGACTGGAGGTGCCACCAGCAGCTGCCTCCTGCCTGGGCAGGGCTCTGCTCAGCAAACCCCCTCTGCTGAGTTCCCACAGGAGCCTGAGCAGCAGCCCAGCAACTGACAAAAGCCCTCAGTGCACTTTGGGGCTTTTTTCCAGTTAATGCTGCATTAATTTAGGTTGTCATTAATGTTCAAGAGCTGCTTTTCTAACAGCATTGCAAACAGTCATCACAATGCCCAGGGTGGGGCCATTCACCCTTCCACTAAATACAGCAAATGGTGACTGCTCAGGATTTGATTCACTTGATTAGAGGGAAAATAGTTCACAGTGAAGTGACCACAGCACTCAACGTTTGAGGTAAAACACGAGGGGAATGTAAACTTTGCCTCCAAGTGACTAAGTGCAGCAAGAACACCCCTGATCTGGAGTTGGGAAGAGTTCTCCAATTTGAAACCCTGTAAATTTAACTTGTAAAGTTACATCTCAAGCCTGGACTTTCAGTAATGTTTTAAGCTGAAATGTCATGATTTCTTTGTCAGAAGGTTTGAAAGAAACAGGTACCCAGTGGCTTGGTGGCTTGGGAAGAACACTTGGTGAGGGTGGCTCACTGAATTTTGCTCCAGCATAGTTCTGATTGGTTTGAGGTGTGAAAAACAAGTTGCCATTTGATAGAGCAGGGCTCCAATTCTGATTGCTGGGGAAATTAACATGATTCTTTGCCCCTTTCTGCATGGCCTGCCATGCACTGCCTGAGGAGTTGCAGCCATGTCCTCTCTCTTTCTTCATGTAGCTCTTCATCTGGGAATTCTGGTCTTTGTTCTTCTGCCTGGTTTTCAGTTGTTGATGGTTCTTGGTGGCATTTCTAGATTGGGGAACTGGAATGTTGAATCTTTCTCCACCACCCATCTTCAACTTAAATGTCACCTGTAAAAACAGGAAGGGAAAGTCCATGGAGTTTGCATTACTGCTTTCTTTAAACAGATAATATTGTCATTCTCAAGGGCATTGGGATCAAGTATAACCAGAACTGGTAACTGTCAGCTTGTTCAGCTGGGAGTAGTGGGTTTCCTCCTTTACTGAAGATAGAAATACCAGAGAATTGGCTGAGGAGAGTCATGAGAACTGCATTAGAACACAGTGTGCTGTAGGGGGAGATTACTGACTGCAATGGCCCAACCAGTGCTGCCTGTTCCAGTCCATCCCTCAGCCCTTTACCAACAGCTTTGGCTACCCCCTTAGGAAAAGCTGCTCCCCCAGGCAGCCCAGCTGCTCAACAGGCTACTGCTTTTCTCCTCAGCCAGAGGATGTTACTGGAAGCTGGTGAAGAACACACTGCTTCCAAACACAGCACCAACCCATGGGAGTTGATCTGTGCTGATAAAGCCACTCTCTTTCTGCCAAGGCTTAAGAATCACTCTGATAAACCCAAAATGAACTGAAAATCATCTCAGATGGAAAGCAGTCCCCTGTAGCTGAAATTCCAAAGCACAAAGCCAGATCCTATCAGGTGGTACTTGGCACCTTCATTCCGATGGGATCTCCACAGTATTCTGTTCCTCTCCCACCCCCATTTACCTTTCAGTTGTCTTCTCAGATTCCACACTCTCCAACTCTTGCCCCCTTTCTTGCTTCCAAGCCTGAAAGAGGAGGTGCTGCCTTTTGCCGGATTCCTTCCTTTGGCTGGGAATGGAAGTTTTCATGGGCTGATCTGCTGTGTTCAGCCAGGTAGCCGAGCCCAACATCGGATTCTCGGCACAGAAACTCCAAGGGAGAAGTCCCACTGCATGAGAATGAGAATGCAGGTTAAGGAAACAATCGTTTCCTTACAAATAAAAATAAATAAAGCTGAAATAATTCAGTGAATTCTTAAGTCAGTCGTGTCTTTTATTGGTTAAAGACGACACAAGCCAAAACACCACACACCTGCCACAGCAATATTGATCTTACTCTATAAAGCTTTACCACTATACTTAGAATTTCACAAAGAATAACATTTTTATCGAGCTCGCTATAGATCTTGAGAAGTATTTTATTAACCAAGCAAGAACTTGGTCCTTTTTAATAAGGGGGAAAAAAGTCAAATACAATTGCGAATACTTTGGGATGAATTCTTAGGGAGGTATCACTTCAATGCATCTCTCCCGAACACAAAGAAACCCTCCCTGAAAAGCAGCTGGAGAAGTCACCCGCCTGGCTCTGCGGGCCCGGAGCAGGAAAGCACCGCCCTGAACGTCTGTCTGCCCACAGAAACCGGCTCCAAGTGACCCAGCACTTCCCGGCAAACCCATCGCACCCCGACCCCTCCTCCGCCCGTTCCAACAGCGCCCCGGCTCTGCCAGCTGCCCAGACAGCGCTGCTTTACTTTCACCTTCGCTAGCTCCTTGGAGGCTCCGATCAATCACCCCCTGTTTAGCCCACGGCTCATCCTCTCCGGAAATCTGTTAAGATTTTAATCTTACAGCGCTCCAATCTCTTCCCCTCTCCCCTCATCGAGGTGTCACCCTCGGTCACCAGCACCCCAAGGCCACCTCTCCCCAGAAGCCGCAGGAAGAGCCGCCCCTCTTCGCTTCCAACCTTCGCTGTCGCGACAGCCCCGCGGGCCCAGCGAACGTCACAAACACAACCCAAGGGGCTTTTCGCTCCCGCAGAGCGACCCTCAGAGGCTCGGCGCTTGTCAGAGCTCCATCTTCTC
>JANHGL010001936.1:0-19042 GCA_024611195.1 Ceyx melanurus
TTTTATAATAGAACTCCTCTATCTGGGGAGCAGTTCTTTATTTTGCCTTTGATTTCTGTTTAAAAGATATCCTGTCAACATTTTGGAGCAGCTCAATCCATCTTCCTGATATAGATCACACCTGACAGAAAAGCTATTGATTTTCAGTCTCAGCATTAAAATATTTTCCTCTTTTTTTCTTGTTACTCTAAAGTATAGATCCATGAGATAGAGATGGCTTTAAACACATGCCTTGGAAATACAATTTATTATTTATTTATACAATTTATTTATTAATACAATTAGTACCTCGTTAGTTCCACTAAGTTCAAAGAGATCTGAATTATCTTTACAGATAATTCATGTGATTTTGTGCCATAGATTTTTAACATGCCTGCCTCAAGAAAAATATATCAACTACCACTGGAACTTTACCCAGTACATCCTGAAACAACAACCAGAACACAACAGGAAGGTCTGCAACTTGGACTGTACATACATGGTGACTGAAAAATACCCGTTTTGTTTGGCAAAATCCTCCAAATTCTGGCAAAATACCAAGTGAAGAATGAGGAATAATGAGCAGTGAAATGGTTGTAAAAGCACACATCTCAATAGCCCTTTTTTTCTGCCATAAGATTCATATTGATTTATGAGATAATTTCTATAATGCTGCCCTAAAAACAGAAACCCTATAGATGTATAGCCCACATACATCATGCTTTGATAGTGCTGAGAATGAAGAATGAATGTTACCAAAGAAAAAGGCAGGAAACTGCTTTTATTACCAAAAGAATTACTATTGACACTGCTCAATAGATGTTACATATGTTATAAATCTAGTCAGAAAAAATGAAATATTTTCAAGCCATTCTTCTTCCCTAGAATCAAATGAATTCATCTTTGATATGAAGACCTTTCTAAAGACAAGTGTATTTTTCAGCAATGCCAAAGAAAGAGTTTTAAGACAGCCATCAGCAGGAAACAGCTGATGAGAAGACAAGCACCAGCAGTAATTAAATTGAATTAAATAGGTAAAACATCTACATGAAGCTTCAATATTCCTTCACAGCAATCCATTGACCTTTCAAACCTGGCAAGCAGGAGAGACCCTTATCTGAGGTGGTCCTGCAGTCATAGCACATGTTCTTGTCCAAGAGCTATCAAAGTTATCATGTACCATCTCATAACTACACCACCAGTGTAATCACTTTTAGCTCAGACACAGAACTGCCTCCTTCCCTGTCTCTTTGTGCCCAAGTCAGAATTCAAAGCCCTAAATCTCTATTTAGTCACTGAGCACATCTACCACAGACTCCTGTTGCATTCATATGGTTTAAGAAGATTAGCTTCTTCAGAAAATAGCTAAAAAAATGAAATTATTTTAAGTATTACACTATTGATATGAAGTAAAGCTGTAGCAACTGCAGTCCCAAACATACAGATATACCTAGAAATTCTGAGTTTTCATTACAGATTCCTCCAGAAGATCTGTGAAGAGTGAAAACCAGCAGCCTACTCAAATGAGAACAGCCCTAGGTGACCATGTTCCGTGCTATTCATGATTAAGAGGAAAGAAAAAGATAAAACAGTCCATTTCTCACCAGTGCAAAATGTGGTTGTCAGCATTTTAAGACACATTGTGTGATCTCCTTTATATTGAAGGTTTCTGTGACCTCTTTCTTCCTTTGACTGAGAACCATCACTTCTCTCAGCATCCCTTAACTGCATTTAAGAATGAGGTTTTAATGCTACAAATATCAAACAGTTTTCCTCTGGGAAAATGGATTTGGTCTCTGTTTTTGGAGGGAATGCTGGTTGTCAGCTTGATATGTATCGTGATTAGAAAAAGGAAATTAAGTTAAAGCAGAACTGATTGCTTAATACATAGACTTCCAGTAAGCCAAGCAAGAGGAAGCATTTTCAACTAAAATAAAAATAAATACCTTGTTTTTCAAAGTTCTCATCTTCTTTATGATGCCCTGTATTTTTAGTCAGGCATCAACTTCCAGTGAACAGGCAGCAATTCTCCAGCAGCACAGAGAGCTCTTTGACAGACAAAATCTCCCAATTCATGGGCAATACTCTGGCTTTCTAACCCATCTTTTTTTTTTTTCTGCTGTACAAAAGGCTTTGAGAATAGCTGATGCATTGTCACCAACCAGAAGTTTTCTTAAATGTTGTGTAGCCAAAATCAATTTATTTCTTTAGTTTCCAAAGTGCCTGACACCTTTTAAACATTTTTTCCCACACATTTTCTCCCACATTTTCAATTTGTAAATGAAAAAACTACAGAACTGACTCGTTCCAAACACAACAACAACAAAATGGCAATGACATTTCAAACCTTTTTCCATAGTCCAATTATTTTTTTAGCTGATCCCAAAATAGAGCAATCTTCACTGTCTGAGAGGGTAACTTGTTGCCTGACAAAGACCTTCTAATTTTCCCCCTGAGTGATGGAGAGGATATAACTACCTCCTTTTGCAAACCATTCCCCAAATTAAATGGAAATATGTGAAGAACTACACTCTAATGGGATAAATATTACATGTGTTGTAAAACGTAATGACAAATTTTAATTAAAAACTGGGCTTTGGAAATATATTTTTTTTCACATACAAACCCGTGCTTGGCCTTTTAGATTTTTCTAATATTAGGAGAAATAACAGAGGGACCTTTCAGTACAATTAGATGGCACATGGTTGCCCAAAAGCAATCTCACTTGGCTGATTGTATCTGCTTTTAGCTGTAGGTCTGTGGGTTTAATAGACTTTTTTCTTTTGCTGATAACTATGAAATACAGTAGCACATTTTACCATCCTCCAGTATCTTTTCTGAAAGATCAAGATGCTCCCAAATTATGAAATTTATCTATAAAAGAGATTTTGTAGGACTGGGAGTTAATATCATATTTCCAATAATTTGGGCATATTTAAACCTCTCTAAAGTTTCTCATGACTTTCTTGTAAATGAGGGTACCATGGTAGCTGTGGCTAATAAGACGATTATTTTTTATCATCTTTGGTAGTTAATTGGAACGGGTCATGTACCTGTAGGCAATCTAAGAAGAAATCAAAAGAACTGAGTTAATCAGGTTAGAATTTAAAGTGTCTGCAGGAATATTCTTTCCAATATCAGAAGTTAGCTTTGAACAAGGTACCACATGAAATAAATACAATTCTTTGAAGAAGAAAAAAAAGTTTTCCAACTACAACCTGGAATACAAAAGGAACATTTTCTAGGAAGAATATTGAAGTTTCTTATAAAGTTACATTTCCAGTTTCCTTCCTCACTGGAAAGTATTTTTCTTGGTATATGTGTCTGAAATAAATGAGACCAACAGGACTTGACAAGGCTTGGATTTCACACCAAATGCTCTACATGGGAGAAGATCTCTTGAAAAATATCAATTTGACTGCAGAGGGATTTTTATTTTAACTAGCTCTGATGATCCTCAGACTTAGATTTAAATTTCTGCTTGCATAATAACAAAAATAAAAGTAGATTCATAGGAAGAGAAGCTATGCAATTAGACCTTCAATCTCTATATTCCCACTGCTCTTGAGAAACAACAGCAAGAGGCTGACTCAGTACTGTTATGAAATGGAAAATTACTTACCTTTTTGAAGAGTAGTTTCCAGCACAGGAGAAGTGTATTATGTTGCAGTAAATTATTTATTAGAAGTCACTCTTCACAGTTTCTCCAAGCAGAACTGGGTATTGGCTTCAGAAACACAAGTTTGGGGCTGGTATCTCCTCCTTGTTTCAGAGATGCAAGGTGTTCTACTTCTCCATCTGGGAAAGCTTTATATGTTTCCATAACTGTTTCTCCAAAAAATTAACTTCTTGTGCACCTTCCTTTCTTGTGGTGCTCAGTTCTTTTCAACCATCATGCACGTGCTTCAAAATATCAGTATTTTAAATTAGCCCAGCAATAATAATGTGCTGATAGTGACTCCACAAGAGGAGAGATGGTTCTAATCCCTCAGTTTGGCACAAGAGGCTCGACCACCACATGCAACTAGGATCCAAACAGCCACTTCTGACAGAGCAAACCCCTCACTTGCCACAATCCCTGCTAATTAGTTGTGATTCAGGAATTTATAGCATCACTACACATGGAAAACATGAGCACATACAGCTGTGACCTTCTGCTCTGCATGGAGGTCACTTCTTTTCCTTAAAGAATGAAATGTCTTTACTGCATTATCAGCTGCAGATTAAAACCTTAAGTCTGAAGAAGCTTTGCTTTCTTTGGTTTGCTTTATATTTCCCATGACTGATGGTATCTGCTGCCAAAGTTTTCCTCAGTGTGCACCACAGAAGTCTCTTCTGGGGAACCAGCTGCTCCCTTTTTGCTGGGGTTAGAGTTCTCGAGGAGCTATTTCTAATAATCTAGTTGCTCACAGGAGATTGTAATTAAACCCTTCATTAATGCTTTCTGGGTGGCTGCCTAACTCAGGGATGTTTATGTTTTATCACAAGTTCCATGTGTGTCTCATGAGTTTCTGTGGTTTCCTAATTTCCAGTAAACAGCCATGCCCACAGATGTGCTCATTCCTTAAGATATTGTTGATCAATGCTGCATTCAGAAAAACTGATGTTTGATGTGCACAACCTTCATTTCTTTAGCCAGTTCTTCCAGGACTGTGCTATACCTAGTACTGGTCAGAAAGCAGTGTCAGAGCTGAAGTAAGACTTAGATCATCAATAAAAAGCCCTTAGGGAAAGCATCTACGTGTTAGGCAGCTGTGTGAAACTGATTTAGACAACAGAATTAGTGGCCACAGATAAGGGGCTAGAAAGGTCACATTAAGAAGTATTCTTTTATCATTTCTGAGTGAAATGATATGTAGAAGCTAAGGATGAAGCTCTGGCTCACTGAAATCAATGACCAAGCCTCCAATTAATTTCATTGAGGGCAAATTTCCCACATTTTTCCTGCAGTCAATTCAGTTTGAAACAGGCCTGCACACGTCTGCAAATGCTGAACCACCAGAGGTTAGCTTTCATTGTCACCTCCTAGACATATCTGAGCGTGGGCTTGGAAGCCTACACAGGTCACAGGCAGCACTGAAACTCAAATGGAAAAATGCTGAGGGGGATTTTAGACACATTGAAGAAGATGTATTTATTTTCATGATGAAAGCAGAGAAGAGAAATATATATTGTAAAGCAGAGAAATGTGAAGAAGCAGCAGAATTTGATGCAGGATAACTTGATAGGATGTAACCCTACTAACAAGCCCACTAAATAAAATCTGAAACTGAAGACTGAGTCATCTCCTTCATAGAGTGATGCTGTGTCAATTTAAAGTGTCATCCTTCCCTGCCTCCCTAGCTTTCTGCTAGGGAAGCAAAAGGGAAGAAGATCCTCTCAGCTCCTGTATTTCATAGCCTGGTCTACCAACATGAAATAAACTTGGTGATTTCAGATAGCATGTCAGCCTGTGATACACAGTGGAGCAAAACTGGAGAGATATTCCAACCATACTAAATCAACTCTTTTTTTTTTCCTCACAAAATATGAAGGTAACCAACAGGATTGACTGGGGTTGAAAAGAAAAGGGAGGAGACATGGGTTTTGGACACATACACCAACGCTGTCATATTTTTACACTTGGTGGCTCTGTTGCTTGTGCATTAAGGTCAGATATGGCCCTGGGTTAGACCTAGAGTGAAACTACTCTGGGACAATGTTTAGACTGGTGATCTAAGGGGTAGAACATTTGTGGCCACACTGACTGACTGCATGTAGACTTACTGAGAGCCTAAAGTGGAAATAAAACTCTCCACATCCATAGCTCTGGTTAATGCACAAAGGAGGAATGACAGAAATTCTTTTTGGTTGTTGTTTCTCCAGTGGAGGAAGGGCTCAGATGAGCTTTATATAGTCACAGAAGTGAAATAGCTTTGAATTGAACCTCCAGGGCACGGACAGCACTTTCAGGCAGGCAGGGAAATGGAAAGAGCAATGTTGATTTGCTCCAGAAAAGAAAAGATTCAGCTTTCAAATGCATCACCGAACTGTATCAAAAGATGTTTGTAGGCAGGCAGGGAGAGCAAAAAGTTTGTAGCAGCTGCAATTAAAAGTTCACAGAAGGTTTGCCAGAGCTAATTCCTGAATGCTGAGTGAATCAGAACTGCAAGGTGCTTGACATTTTGATAGTGTGTTTTGCAGACCTTTAATGAATATATAAAGCTACAGAGCAAATGGTGGAATAATTAATACATAAAACTGCCGAGAAAATGACAGCATTTTGTTGAAGAATAAAGCTACATATCTAACAGGAGACAGCTTTTGCAAGCACCCTCCAAGAATAATGGGAAGAAATAATCAGGTGTACAAAGAGATGTTGACCAGATTTAATAATAGTTATTTTCTGTAAGAAATCACACTGCTAATGACATCTTTGAAGATGGGCACTTTCTCATGGAGAGGCAGCAAGTGCCTAATTTTGATGATGCCAGGAAAAAAAAAGATTTAATTTTTTATAATATAACGAGGAAGCTGTTGCTTTGTGAACACATTATTCTTCTGGGACAATCCTGCCTGGCTAGGAAAAAACTGTTAGGAAAAAAAATCCAGATTATCACGGTGGAAGTCAAACTTTGATATACTAAAATATATAAAGAGGAGGAGCAAGTGAATTCATTCCTTGGCTGGGCAGAGACTAAGGAGAATGAGGGCATTGTAATTGACCTTCAGTGATGTCATTTTATTAGTGACACCTCTTCTGGCAGCTTTAATTCCAGGAAGAGCCTGGAGAAGTGGTAGGGTCGTTCATCTAGATGCAACATCTACGTTCAGGATAAAATCCACCCTTTTGCCAAGAAATGTTAATTTTATTTATAAGGAATTGTAATACACTGGGCCACAGTCAGCTCTCTGAAAAGGGAGTTCTAGGCTTGCAGAAAAAAATGTCTTCCACCCTGACCTTCAAGTTGGAATAAATAAAACTTGTGGTAATGTGCTATTGTACGTGTCATACTGTGCAGCCAGCCAGACCCTGGAGGTAGATTATTTTTTCTTTTCTTCTTGTATGAAAGGTTTCCATGTTAACAGAACAATCAGCTTTTTTTCGAATCATAAATTGGCATTTCTAAGCTGTTGAGTGTGGGTGAACACTGTCACTACTGTAGTTTTTTTTGCTGCAGGAGCCTGTGGAATGAATGAATAAACAAATGCTTATTTCTAACATTGCCCTCCTCCTTGAGTCTAACATCTGTCACTGAATGAATCAGGGAAGTCGAGCACCGTTGCCTTCCTCTTAATCCTTTGACACATCTATAGCTCATGCACTCTCAGTCATCAGCTGAATTCATTAGATATTCTTTTAGAGCCATTTTGATCACAGATTTTCATTCCTGCAGCAGAAGCTTGTTTTTATAAGAATAATAACCATGACAAAAATATCAGCAGCATTGACCCACAAGCCAAAAGAATTGAGGAGTGAACGATGATGAACCATCATGACTGCTTCTTGTGTAAAGAGTTCATGAAACATCTGACTAGTATTAATTAATTAAATGGAACAAAGACTTTGCCAGCACTATGGAAAGAGAATTCAGTGAGTGTGCTCTCAGTTCAAGCTCACTATAAAATCAAATCATCCCTGATCCACCTCTCAATCAAGAAATAATCCTCAAGGGAACAGTTTTCTGCAGAGCTTGGCTTCCCCACTTGCAATAACTAAAATTCAGGGGTTTTTTTCTAGTAGAAAATATTTTATGACAGAGAGGACAAGATGTTCAATGGCCTTTATCTCACTGCCTCAGATGTTCTAATCTAAATAAGCATTTTATAATTTGACACAAACGTATTTCCAATCAATTCCACAGCAGATTCTAAGTGATCTGTGGCATTTTTGGTTGGTTGACTTTTTGGAAGTCATTGCACAAAATGTACTGTGGGAAATGTACTGTCCTAGTCATGGCACAGAATACAGTCATAACCATGCAGCAAGTTGGTATTTCTGGGATTGCTGAAGTGAAATCACTCATTTATTTCTTTGTTATTTTATATTTTTTTTTCCTTTATGAGACAATAAGAAACATTTACAAGTAATTTTGGGGTTTTTTTTAACCTGGCTGTGCCTTCTAAAATAATTGTTCCTCATAGATCTGCTTATCAGATATTTTTAGTCATCCTTTTATTATGACATTAAAAAAAATCCTTAGCACCTCTGCCTTATTTTTTCATGTTTAGGTTCTCTACTTTTCATTCAGTGATATCAGAATCTACTCTTTTTGTTACCATAACAATTCTATCCCCCTCTCCTGTGTTTTCTTTCTTGTTTCTTTTTTCCTTCATTCCATATGCAGTTCAAATGCCTCATTCTGTTTTTTTTTTAGCAAATTCATGGTAATATCCTCTGCTTCCAGTTAACACACTATTTTTGTACTTCTTTTTTTACAGCTTTTTACCTTCAATCATTAATGTTAAGCACTTTCTTCCACTCTTGCCTTGGTACCTGGAACATCTTTTTGCTTCTAAAGTGCCCATCTAATGCAAACTATGGGAGATGCCCCAGTGTACATAAGCTTACATTTTATTACCATTTATCAGTAATCTACAAAAAGCAATTTTTTAAGCTGTATATATGTGCATTACAATATCACCTTGACATACTCATATGTAACCTGATTTTCTCAGATACTGAACAAATTGCAGTTTTTCCTCCATGTTTGTTAGTTGTTACTTATCTAGTCACTTCTCTCAACTGTAAATTAGAAGTAAAATGTCACTGTTTATTTTTTTTCCACTTTTTATAGTGAAAAAAAATGCAGTATACAATTTTCTGGTATCTCTAGATCATGTGAAAATCAAAGCTTTTTAAATCCTCCTTAGCAAAGTGTACAACAGAGAAACTTATCCCCTTGAAAATGCACTTCCAGTGGAAAAAAACCCTTAAAGAAATTATTCTCAGGAAGGAAACTGTTCATTTTCTCTAAAAGAGAATACATTGGGACTGTTCTCCCAATATCTTCATTTGTTTAGTCTTTTAACCCTTGACAAACTGGAAGTAGGGGTTATTTTCATAGCTCTTGCCCTTGCTGATGGGAAATGGAGGAGGCATTCCTCTGCAAGAACTGGTCTTGCTGAAACAGGTGGGATGAACACAACATTGTACTAAAAGATGAATAAACTGCATAGCAGAGGGAAGCAAGAGTAGCTTGACTGACAAAAAATTGCCTTTTTTTTTCTGGCAACAAGACTAGGGAGATAGTTTTTATTGAAGAACATATGAGCATATTCCCTTTCTGGTTAAACAAATTGGTCCCTCTCCACCCCTCTTTTTTTTTTTTCCAAGCTAAAAGCCTTGACCACAGTTTATTTAACTTCAAGGAAATGTTCAAAAAAACATCTGCAGCTTCAGATCAGGTTGCTTTGAATACTGCTTACTACTAAGTGGCACTTTAGGGACTAAACCAAGTAATAAAACAAATCACCTCCTGTGAATTGCCTGTTAGCTAAGAATGTGACTACTGAGCATCAGACTAGAATAACTAATAATAACTACTTTTTGCTGCCACTGTAGTGTCCTGTGCTCTAAATGGTTTCTGAAAGAATTTATTTTTTTTTTCCTGAGCAAAGGAGACATCACTCCTCCTTTTTTTTTCATATGTGAGTTACAAAAGTTTTCATCATTGAAGAGTGTATTTTAAGATGTTTCTTAAAATACATTTAGTAGACATTGTTCATGCTCATCCTTACCCTTCAGAAATAGTAACTTGCAATGTATTTCATACATGTTCTGAAATATTCAAGACAAGTACATTGAAGACAACATAATTTTGACACTTTTACCCTTAAGCTACAATATCTGAGGCTGCTTTAAAAAAGAAAAATCAATTCCTTGTCTGACTAGAGGTTTAGAATAGTCTTATGGAATGACATCTACTTGACAGAGAAGGTGTCAATGCATCAGCTGTAAAACGTCTTCTTTTCTGATGCTGATGTATTGAAAAGATGTCTACCTAGCTTAAACCATGTGTAAAAATAATGAGTAGGTACAAATAGCTTCATGAGTGCTTGGGTTTTTTTTTAATCTGAAATACTAGACAATAGTTCAAATGTCCTACACAGCATCTGAGACATATGTTGAAGACTTAAGCAGTGCAAGTCCCCCTGAAGAGCAAACAGCACTTGGAAATATTGAACAAAGACACTTTTTAAGCTCTGAAGCAATGAATAGCTACTCATATGCTTACTCAACTCACATGGATAGTTGAAGGACTCCCACATGTCACAAGGAAAGTAGATGAACAAATCTCTGTGTGTCTGGGTTCAATTCAGATAAATATAGCTTGCTTTTTTATTATTTTTTTTTATTTCCCCATTTTCCTGCAATATAATGTCATCGAGTTCGTGTTATCATACTGTCACTATTTCACTGCTAATTTCACAAGAAGGTAATTCTGATTTGAACTTCACATCTCATTTTTAATAAATTAACACCTTTACACCTGTATTTCTTATTTAATTGTGTGTGGGCAACTGCTCGCAAGAGAAAATATAAAGTTCTTGAAAATAACATTGGCTGAAGTGAAAAAAAAGTAACAACAACAACAAATAAAAGAGATTGTGACAGGCTTCTCCCATTAATGTCTTGAAAAATGGTAGTGCTGTTATTCCTGCCTTCAATCCATTCAGATGTTCACAGATAAATAGCATCTCGTTTCACACAGGTACATGGTTAGTTTCTTTGTTAGTGAAGACAGAGTTATTCTTCATGGTCCTTATTGCTTATTTATTCATAAATTAGTGTTAATTTTCATTGGATTTCTCTAGCCCATATGAGCACAATTCTGCCTGCATATATATGAAATAAATACCACCCAAAAAATACTGCTTCCAAAGTGTTTAAGAAAATGCCACAAATAAAAAGTTGTATGCACATAACTTACACTTATTGATGCAATTTTATTTGTGCACAAAAGTCCCTCTGAGTTCAAAGGATTTCTCTTCACAGGTATGACTGTGACTCTCCCAAAATTTAGGCATCAAGTCTTCAAATTCAGTGTACAGGAAGAAATAAAATATGTCCTAACTGAGACTATCCAAGGCACCTACATATGGATGCATTGAAGTTTCCCATCCCTCTTCATTTATGTTAGAGTACAACTATTTAAATGGTTTATGAGCAATGGATCACCTGCAACACATATTTTTCTTTATTCTTGTGCACATTTACCAAATATGCCCAAGAATGCAGAGTAAAATCTAATTGTCATCTAATAAAAAGAAAAATCTTTCTGTTCACACAAATATTCACAAAAGTACAGTAGGGCATGATGCTCTTTTAGCCACTCTGAAGAGATCCACATCTTACTTTCCCAGATTCTGATTTCTAAGAAATATTCTGTGTTATTACCACTTCTTGTAAATGATGACAAGCTTGAGGCTTAAAAATCTATTAATATGGCAGTTACTGGTGAGCTGATGTACCTTGCTTGTTATGCAGAAAAAAAAATAACTTCTTTATTCTCTTGCTTTATAAGTAATTCAGGAAGTCAAGAGAACAGTTGTGACCCACACTAAGAATTCAGGGCTGTTGGGGACCAGTATTCTTGAATACCCTAGTGAAAACACTTGACCAATTTCTTGCAAATAGCATTTGCAAAATAAACATAAAGACCTGCAGTAAATATGGAAAAGTGCTGTGGCTTCCCCATTCCTCAAAAAGAGCTTTCTGAGTTGCTGTTGCTATGGCATCCTTCACTTACTTCATCCTCACTACTACGGGGGATTCAACAAAATCCTTCTGCATAGGAGCAGGTGCTTTGATTTTGGAGTTGCTCATATGCTTTAAATTAGACATCTGCTAAAAGGCCTTGTTGAACAAGACCTGCTGTCTGGTTTTGCCTTTCCTTTCCTTTTGCAAGAGCTATAGAATGAAAGTTCTTTGGACAAATGGTTCACGAGACACACTGATGGGCTGGTTAGAGGCTGGATTGTGTTATTACTAACCCTTCTGTTTGCAGAGCAAATAGCTCTGTGTGACCCTTGTACTAGGATGACATGATGGCTTAAAATGCACTGTAGAAATTCACAATTCCTATACTCCTATGAAATTTTAGAAAATTATAGAAATTAAGGCTGTGATTTTGAGACAAGGTAATTTAAAGTCCATCTGCTTCTAAATTTTTTTGTTCTACAATGTGATTGTTTCAGGTTTCTACGTGTTCATTCCAGTATGGTCATACTAACCATGAATGGGAAGGAGAAATGAAGGGCAGAGGCAGATAAGAAGAGCAAGAGAGTGTCAAGGTAATACTGTGGCAGGTAATTTTGTGAACACACAAAGCTACAGAAAACCTAGAAATGTTACTGAGTCTATTGCTCTCCTCCAGATAGGATGATGATTGAAAATTCACATGTGCAGTGGGAGAGGAAGCCAAACAGCAGCCTCCTGAATGCTCAATAAAGGCTGCTTGATGAGGTCTTGGGCAAAACAGATACAGCAAAGCACAACAGAAACTTTATTTTAGAGTCAAAAAGCAGTGGCTTGGCATAAAACAAAAGAATAAAACCCTTAAGTTGGGGGTGAACACAAGGGACCCTTATATCATTTTTGGGTTGCCTTCCTTTGGTAACGCAAGCCTGTCTTCTTGTTTCAGCCACAGATATTTTGGAAATAATTGCCTAACACAAATCTCTTCCTGGTGTCTGTTTTTTTGCTGTTTCCCTGTCTGCAGATGCATAGAGAACACTTTGATCAGATCATTATGTAAAATAAAGAAACAAACCCACACATTTATTTTTCTGATCACCAGTTAATAAAAATTTACATTTTCAGCATCAAGCAATACTTTCTTTTATGATATTCCACTTTTTCCTTCTATCTCCCTGTCATTTATCAGGGTCAGTTTCAGTGACAGTATAAAGGGATGGAAAACAGTCAGGCTGAAAGATCATAAATAAATGTAAATGATTACAAGAAAAGTGTTTGCAGTAAGGCACTGGTTGCATGACCTTTGTAACTGGGTTTTTTTCTCCATTTCAGTGTTGACATCTCTTAGTTGAATGTTAATATGTGGGGACTGCAAGCACTGTGGTGCCAGAGGATGCTGCAGGATCAGTCAGGGCTGGGTGTTTGTGTCTTACACAAACAGATTTTCTCCTGTGTTTTAGTGTTTCATGGTTTCATCTGCTCAGAAAAATCCAGTGACAGAATAATTTCCATTGTATGTCTGCCTGTGACTTTCCCTAAAAGCAGAAAGCACTACAAAGATACCTAAAATGACAAACAAAACTCACAACATGCCCAAGTTTCTCTGACCTTTGCAAAGGTTAGGGGTTATTCTTATGTTAACTGTATGCTTTTTCACAGCCCAAATGATAATTCCTTGCAAAGCTTTTAATGTGAAATAAAGAATCAGCAGGCCATTTTAATTTAGAATGAGGAATTTTCAAGGCAAATATCAGAGCTATTTGTACAAGCTAAACAAATATTGGAATGTATAAGAAGAAACAAACCCAAGGGAATCAAAGTTAATGTCACGAACCATTATGAATCTGGAAAGGATAATGAGGGAGAATCTACAAAAGCTAGTTAAAGTTAAAAACCCTTTGAATGTACTTTCTTTGGACTCTAATTAGCTTAGGCTCTATCAGAAACACTCAGGAAACTGTCATCAAGCTATTGGAAAGAACAAAAAGTTAAAAATGTCATTACAATCATTAAAAAAACCAACCAAAAAAAAAAGTTCAAAGTCTAATTTTAGAGTGCCCATAATCCAGACTTCACCAAAATCTCTGTTTTTACTAGGCCACTAAGAGCTGCTCTTTGGAGCTTTGTTAATCTTGAAAGAATAAGTGACAGTTGCAGATATATAAGAAAGGCAGAGTGTATGTAAAGCTTTATGTCACCATTGCTATCATCTTTCTGGAATAATTATATCATATATTCCTCTTGACATTCACAGGACAGCTTTTAAATCATCACAGCAGGAACTGTAACCACAAAACCTTTCTGTGACTTGACCAGGCCTATGTTGACTCCAAGAAACCAGCCATTCCAGGCCTACCCAGACCCCCTTTCTGAGGATACCCTGCCACCAGGGTCAGGGTCATAGAATCACAGAGAAATTTATGTCAAAAAGCACTCCAAAAAGTCATATTTTTGTCTCCCTAGCAGGATTGCCCTTGATGGTTTAGTTGCTGTAGGCCTTGTCCATCAGAATTTTCAGTAGCCCTAAGACGGCGTCTAAATAAGACAAATATAATAAAACCTATAATAATAAAATAATAATAAAACCTAGACAAGGATCCCAGACACCTGGCTCAGATTGTATACTAACTTTCAAATAGCTGAAAGGAGATAAGAAAAAACCCTTTTTGAATTTCAAACTATTGTCTTGTTACCCCCCCTCTGAAAGTAAGAATGAAAATGAGAGGTGGAAGGACCAAACTTATTATCCTCATCAGCATTCCACTTTAATTCTATATCTGTTGGGAAAGGGAAGATTTCAGCCCCAGTTAGCATCTCCCAGTGCTTTGCTCTGGTTGGCTTCCCTTTCAGGATGTGAAATTCGTTATCCTTTTTTATTCAAAGGGTCCTGGATAATTAATTTAGGGATATTATGGCATATTATTTTATCTAAACCTTGACTGTGAAAGATTACAGTCTTCAATTCTTAACTGTCTGTTGGAATTATACCTAAGTTTTATCAGGCTGTCAAACAGCTTTACATTGTTTTCTTATTTCAGGTATTTTTAAACAAAGTTTTGGTGCTATAACAGTGCACTTAATTCCCTATTGAGATGCTTTCCATCTCTACCAAAGCTCAACCAAGCTAGTAAGTGTTAACATTATTAATTTCCACTAACCTATTACTTGAAATTTCAAGTAATTAGCTCATTTGGTCCTTAAAATAGAACGTTTCCTACAAGAGTCAATAAATGAACTTTGTGTAAGTGCAAAAGCTGATTACTTTGATATAAAGAGTGCCCCTATTCTTTGCACCTCTGGAAAGCTGCCTACCTTAAAAGCCTTATAATCTGATTTTCATAAATCCTATTTAGTACATTATTATTTTCTTTTCAAGAGGCAGCACCTAAAGCTGAATCAATCTTTTCTGATTTCACACACATGTAAAAAAAAAAAAAGAGATTTATGTTAAATTCTAAAGGAGCCATTTTTTCCCAACTGTTTTTTTTTTTCTTCTCAGAAATCCATCCTGTAAAACAGTTGCCAACTGATAAATCTGAGCTGCTTTATCCAGCTATATTTTAATGTAATAGCAAGTGCATTTCCCCAGCTTAAATTTGATACTATTATACAGTCTAATCAGAATTAATGCTAACAAGTCTGCCTTTGCATTCAATACCAAAGCCCTTTACTAATCAAGTTCTACACAGGACTCACACGGTCTTTTAGTCCAGGATCTTGAATTCCTCCTCTCCACTATGTGAACTCTGGTTTTAATGATTTCTTTTGCTCTTCCTCATGTGCCTGGACACCATTCTCCCAATGACTTCTTATCCCCTTCTCACAAAGCAGCTGCACACACAGCTGTTCTGCAAAGCCTCCCATCCATAGGGATCTTGGGGCAGCTTCTCAACTGCTGTAAATTGCCTGAGTAGCACTGAAGTGGGTAAGACTTGGCTGATTCACACCATCTGGCCCTTGGAGCCACTCTGTGTTTATTTGCATAATTGAACATATTATTTCAGACTCATGATGTTTAACTGTAAGCCTTCCTGGCCAGAGGGTCTGGTAACAGCATACTGTATAGTCCTGAATAAACCTAAACAACTAGATAGATCATTTTCCTCTAGAAAAACTTAGAGGACAGGCTTCCTCAGATTTAGTGCCTAACAACCTCTGTGGACAACAGAGTTAATATTTTCGGACCAACATCAAGATTGAAAAAAAAAAAATAAAAAAAATCTTGAGATGTCTTTGTACTGCAGAAAATTCCTTTATTGTTTATTCCTTATCTGTTCTAGGAGAAATGAAAGTATTGAATAAGTGTGCCACTGTCTTATTCTCTTTTATATGGTAAATAAAAGCATCCCATTTTCTCCTGTCATCATATCAGTCTGTGTATGAGTGTCTGATTGGGACCAGGAACAGTTTAGGTAATTACAAGATAACAAGATAAAAATAAAATAAAAATAAGAGCAATAAAAATAGTTTATAAATACATTTAATAAAAAGTTTGAAAACAATTGTCCTGAACTTATTAAAAATTGGTCTATTGCATAATGATCATAAAATTTCCATATTTTTTTGTCCAAAAGAACCCTACAGATCACCAGTTCTATTAGTTTTATAGATTTCAACAGAACTCTCTTCACAGGGTTTTAGTGTGCAAACTTCTGTAGGACTGGAAGATAGTGAAGAAGGATAGTTTCTTTCCCAGGAGAATTCATTCAAGTGGAATTAAATTATCCTGCATTGTTATTTTCTCTGTAAATGAGGCACTGCAGGGTAGTATCATAAAACTTCATATTCCAGGCAACAGGAACAAAAAATGATCTTCCATCCCTAGATAATGAATGTTCCATACTGCATGTGGTAATTGCAACTCATTTCTTAAGTTTCTTTTCATCTGTTTAAAATGCCATTTACTGATTATAAATTATTTACAAATACTTTCCTGTAATTCCATTCTTTTCCCTGTTGCATTAATTTTTAATTTTGAAGACAATCAAGGAATATTGGAGAGAATGCCACTCAAAAGGACACAAATTCCAGGTATTTTATCATATTTTAGCCTACCTGTGGAATATACCAGCAGAGCCATGCCACACAGATTTCTCTTCCTTCTGGATTTGTATGTGTAAGGAAAGAAGAATATAGAAATTATATTACTATGGGATTTAATTCTTAAAATCTTGCTTGCTTTAAATCCTTTGGAGCCTTGATTCCAATGATTTAGTGGTCACTTTATTGTCCCATAAAGTCACAGCTCTTCATAATAGGTACCACAGAAAAGATTTCCAGCAACAGCTTGGTCTGAAAGATCATCTGGATCTCCCCTGTAGCTCAAGAGAAATACTTTAGTTTTATTTTTCCCTCTGATTTATTTTCTTATTCAGCAATATGTAGTACAGCTGAGGAAATATTGCCAGGAATTTTTATATATTTTTTCTAAATTTCTCTTTTTTGACTTAATATTTAAGTTCAAGGCAGGATGTCCAGAATCTAGTCATAGATCTGTAAAACTTTTTGAGTGAAAAACTTGTTTAACTGCAACAAAGCATTTCTTCTATAAAAAGGATTCTACTTGTCTACCCTATAAGGATTCTGGGAAGATGAATAAATGAATGTTGAAATGACTTTAATGAGAGAAATAGCGAGCCCCCACAAAACCAAAATTTAAATTTTATATTTATCTTTCCTCATGTGTATTTAGGCAGGTTTGAATAGAAGGAAATCTATCTGCAAAACTAGAAGAATCAGATAGCTCAAATGACAAGAATTTCAAAGATAAGAACTACTTCTGTCAGAGTATTATACAGACAGTTAGAAATCCAAAAAATAAGGGATATTCTGAAATTAATGAATATAGAACTAACTTTTTAAAAAGCAAATGGTGAATACTGAGAATATGAATCCTGACCTGCTGCTTTTCTCTTGATTTTGACATACAATTGCATCAACATCATCAGCTGAAAATGTAGACTCCTGGAAGACTGTAATACTTTATTTTGATAACTGTAATATATTTTAAGTGGCAGTCTTCACAGGATCACAACTGAAATATATCTTTGATTTAAAAGGCTGGAAGACTTACTTTCCTTACAAAAATAATTAATAAAACTGAGCTGTGCTCTATTGTGACTTGTCAGAATTAGATGCCTTTACTACCTTGGAAAAACCAGATTGATTATTAGAATAAAATCCATCTCTAAGTATTAAAAGGTCACCATACTGGTCTGAATATGGATTTTGGCTGCCCCATTTTCTCTGAACAGTAAAGAAGAAAAAGCACCTGGTTTATAACACATAGTATTTTAGTGTAACATTTTTTGATGGTATAAGACTAACAGATAGGAAAGTCATTTTAATTTAAACCTTAAAGCAATACTAGACTCACAAAACAGTGTATAAAACTTATTAAATTATTCTTACCCAAAATAATTTTTAATTGCCCCAATTATGATGATCAGAAATATCCCCTTCATTCTCTTCCATGGTGAGAATCTGTTGATTACAGGTTCATGAAAATAAAGGGAGTCTAAATGTCTTATAAGTCCCAAAGGATTTGGTTTTTAATTGTTTAATAAAGTGAAAATAATGAGAAGGAAGAAGAGATTTCAGGTCTTGCACTTTCTTTATATCAGGTTGTAATTGAAAAGGAATGAATAGCTTTTATTTAGTTGAAGAAGCTTTATATTTTCCTGGAGCCTTATACCAGAGGCATTGTCAAAATTAAAATCTAGGCACACCAGACACAATTAATAGAATTATTTAATATTTAATCTTGTCACGTAATACCGATAATCTATTCAAGGTTGAAATTTCATCTCATCTTTAACAGGATGGTCTAAGTATTGGTTGGGAGATTAATAAGGAGCCCTTCCCCACCATGTTCCTCCCTAGAAAAAATGTTGGAATTGTGAATGATTCACTAGGTGTCACTCTTATCTCTATGAAACTGCAGATAGAAGACAATCCCAGCATGACAGGAGACAGCATTCCCTTCTGGAAATGCCATTGCTCAGCAGGAAAATGAAACCATAGCCCTGGTTACTTCTAATCATTAAGTAGTCCACACCCTTTTTCAAACCAGCAGGAAGATTGTTAATGATAACACATTGTAAATGGATATAATTTGCATTCTTGCTGGCTTAAGTATTTATTTGTATTTTAAAACTCTAAAGATTTAGCCATATTTTCATATCTGTTAGCACACTGCCTCTATCAACAACTTTATCATGCCAAGAGGCAATTGGGGGTTAGCATTAATTCCATTTTTAATATCTGTTGCCATTTCACAAGATGCTTTGGCTGATGAAAAGTGATTACAGGGGATGAATAAGCAGGGGCGAGACCTAAAATTTTGGGAATGCAGAAGGACTGCTCATATATTCAAATATATTA
>JANHGL010001937.1:0-29130 GCA_024611195.1 Ceyx melanurus
TCTTTTCTTTTCTTTTCTTTTCTTTTCTTTTCTTTTCTTTTCTTTTCTTTTCTTTTCTTTTCTTTTCTTTTCTTTCATGATTAAGCCAGTTCCATGCAGGGCTGGAGAAATACCAGTCAGTCCCTGAAACCAATGGCACCTCATGGCTGGGACTGGGTGACAGCTTTTCACAATGCACCTGTGAGATTGGCTCAACTACAGCATCGTTTACCAAGACATTCAGGCGCTGGTGAATTCAACTGGGAAGAGCCAGTCAGCTTTATTTGTAGCTCCAAGGCAGAATATATACATAAGGGGAGCCCCATGTTAGATTCAGTTCTCTGATCTGTTGACAAGAACATAGTCTGGAAGAAGGGAAGCAACACCTGTACTGATGAGGTAGAAAAGGCACACTGCAGAGATTAAATAAAGTCCCTAGAATTCAAAGTATTGAATTCTAGACTAGTGCCTTGAGCGTATCTTTCTCCTTACACCGGGAGTAAAGGAATTATCTTCTAGCATTGAGGGTTCCCTTCAGGAACTACACAAACGACTGGAAGCAAGTTGTTCACCTGGGATGAACTGCTCATTTTCTCCAGTATCCATGCTGACATGAAGGGCAAAACACCTCACTGAGCCAAGAATCCACTGGGAAGAGAGCAAGAGATCTTTGCTTCTGGCAGCTATCAATAAGACCTGGGGCTCCTAGAGTGAATCTGTGAAGCCTCCAGCCTGGCGAGGCTCAGCTCTGGGATGACACCAGGCTTCTCGGTGCTTCTCTGGCTTGGCCTTGACAACCTCGCCCAGCTCCCGGAGGAGCCTTGAACCCCAGTCACCTCCGATGGACCCCCGCCCATGAGCTGCCCCCGCTCCCCGTGTGGGTCTGTGCCCGTCGCAGGTGACTGGCGGAGGTGGGAAAATGCCCCCGACGGCCGCCCCCGAGCGCAAAGGAGTTAACAGCACCTTCTGCCTCTCGCTGCCCGCGCCCTCTCTGCCCTCCTCATCACCTGCACCCCGTCGCTGCCGGAGCCGTGGCTCGGGATAGGTGCGGGGCCCGCAGCCGGGGGAAGGTGCGCGGCGCCTGCGAGTATCTGCGAGTGCCTGCGAGTGTCTGCGAGTATCTGCGAGTGGCTGCGAGTGTCTGCCCGCCCGTGGGTGGGAGCGGGGCTGTGGCGACGCGAGGGGAAGGCGGGCGGGCAGAGCGGGACTGCGCGCCGCAGCCCGGCGGGGATGCGGCATGGCCGTGGGCTCTGTGAAGATGCCGTCGCCTTGTGAGGCTGCGGAGCCGCTCCGCAGTCGGAGCCCCGGCGGCGGAGCCCAGGAGCCGCCGCCGGTGCAGCTGCGGCAGAAGCTGCGGGAGCTGCCGGCGCTGCTGCGTAGCGGGCTGACGCTGCGGAGGAAGAGCGCTGGCGGCAACGGCCGGGTGAGTGAGCCAGACGGCCCGGAGGGATGCCCGGGGCGCCGCTCCGCCGCCTGCCCGCCGGGATGCTCGTGGCACCGCTCCGCCGCCTGCCCGCCGGGATGCCCGGGGCCGCCCCCCGCGCCTTGGCCGCCGGTGCCCGGGGACAGCGGGGCGGTGCCCGCGGTGGGGGCCGAGCCGCGGTGGGGGGCGAGCCGCGGGGGCATCGCCGGGGGGAGGAAGGGCAATCGGGGAGCCCGCAGGTGAGGATTCGCCCGGGATTGGCCCACCCCAGTCAGCTCTGGTGGAAAATGAATTCTCGGTAGGGGTGAGTGTGCGCCCTCGGCCCATCTCCAGCTTCCTCATGTGGCTCTTCCCTCCTTTTCACCTCCGTGTGGCAGAACTCGTGCTCTGGTCTGGCAGAAGGGGCAGCGCAGGTGTGCTTGGAAACGCGCACAAACGGGTATGAAAGCAGTGTCTTCAACCTGCCCGCTAGCTTTTGAGGGTGGGATGCTTTTCTGGCCACACTTGGTCACCAATCCCGGCTGCCTCCAGAGGCTGAGGCTGTGAGATCAGGTGGGGGCCATGGAAATCCTTAGACAATTTCACTCATCTTTAGAAGTCTGGTGGTCCAGCTTTGCAGGACAGACTGCCCCAGTGCAGTACAGGGTGAAACCACCACAGCTGGGAACTGTTGGTGGTGAGCAGCTGCCACTGGTGAAATCTCCCAGCTGTGAGATCTGGCATCAGATCATGGTAAACCTTACTTGCAGGGCAAAGCTGGACAGAAAGCCCCAAATGAAGGGGTTGGGTTTGTCTATGTGGGGGACCAAGCAAGCTGCCGCCAGCTCTGGCACACTGACAAATGTCTGTGCAGGGAGTTAGTGGGGAAAAGCCAGCATGGTGCTCATCAAATCTGCAGCACTTTACCCTACTGTAAATAAATGCTTTCTCTGCATGGGGAAGTTCTTGTGAAATACAGTAGGGTGTGAATTTAAAGCTAAACTTCCTCGGTGAATGCTTTGTTTATATATATTTTTTAAATATATTTTTTGAATATATTGAGTAATACTGGACCCAGCCAGCACTGACCCTTGGGGGACTCCACTAGTCACAGGCCTCCAGCCAGACTCTGCTCCACTGACCACGACTCTCTGGGCTCTGTCCTTCAGCCAGTTCCCAATTCAGATTCCTGTTCTGTATTAATTTATTTCCTTAAGTGAGTTTAACAGATTAGTGAAGACTACTCTGTATGAAGGTGCCTAATGACTTTTATTGTTCAGGTGAAACAGGACACTTGCCAAATGTCCCTATGAACACAGAGCTAAGGGGATTCCATTCATTTTAAATAGCTAAGTGTTGTTCTACTTATGCTTATGACAGATATATTTCTCCCAGTGAAGACAAGACCTTTTCTGAATTGAGTTTAATTTGTTCCACTTTAAAAGTGAACTACCACAGAAGTGGAGTGAGTATCCAGTGAGGAGGCAAGAAGCAGTACAGAACTGCTGCTGGTAACTGTTCCTTTGCAGGCACAGTTGAAATACTGTTTCAGTATGACAAACTCATGATGCTTCAGGGTGACATCAGGCAGAGCAGGCTCAGGTTTATCCTCATGACTATTCCTCACTCATGAAAGAATTTAACAAGGCAGTGGCACAACAGTTACTTCGTAAATATTTAAAATGATGAGTTAATGCTCTGGTGGGAAGCTTGGGTAGCTCCTGGGTCCTGCAGCTTCTCAGAAGTGCTTGCTGCTGATGCCCAGGGTCCTGTTTTGGTTCGTTCAGTCCCAGCTGAGGCTTTTCATGTCTCTGCTAACATGCTGCACTGTGGACCAGCAAACACAGCGTGACAGTTGAGTTCTGGTGTCACCTGTGGCTTTGCCTCCCAGGACCTTGTGGGTCAGCTTGCAAAGGTTTTCTTGAACTATGTCCCTGTAGGAAGAAGGCTGGTGAGTTCGTGAAGCAGTTTGGAGTCAGACTGCATCACCCAGCAGATCTTGGCTCAGTGGGTGATGCTGGATGGCTCCAGCAGGACTTTGTGGATGGTGTTTGGCCCTGCGTGGTGAACCTGCCATCTCTGGGTTTTCTGGGATTCTCTTGTAGCTGGAATTATTCAGCAGTGCGAGTTCCTAGTGGGGTATTCTGAGACACAGGTAGTGCTAGGAGTCCAGTAGTGAAGGTAATGTCATTTGGTCCCTTTGGAAACAGTGGATGTCTGGGTGTGTGGAGGGTCTCTCTCTCATGTGCAGTTGTTCAGGGAGCAATCTGGCTCTGTTAGGAGTGTCCTGTGTTGATTCCTGTCCCATCCATGCATGTGCCCTTTTTCCTCAGAAATGGAATTTTTGGGACATAACCCTTTTCACATCATTCTATTTAATGAGGAGAATGTCTTCAATGCTGAAAATTACATCATTTGGGAGAGGGAAGGGATGTATGGAATTTCTTTTATATATAAAACTTCACTTTGAAAAATGACTCAAATTTAAAAAAGTCTTAAAATAGGGTTGGAGAAAGTTTGACTTTTTTTCACCTCAACATAATATTTCAAGTTAATCCAAAGTTAATTTTTTGGAGGATTTTGTTTGCTTATGAAATCTCTATTCCCTCTATCCATTTGGAAAAAAGAAAATAAAAATAGTCTGGTCTTCCTCTCCAGTGACTTTTTCTTTGTGCTTTTTTTGTTTGTTCAAATGCCAAGCTGAGAGTCTTATTTGTGCAGCTGGTTTCATCAGGAATGTTGCTCACTTAGGTGAGCTGTTTTCAAGTAAATGCTGACCAGATGAAATTCTGGCTTGTTTAATTTCCTAGAAAAATATTATGACTCCCTAGTAGGGGGGGTCTGCCTCTGATGCTGACTTGCTGAGGGACTGCCTGCAGTGCAGTTGCTTCCTCATCTATAAAGCAGGGATAATAGGCATGTGTGCATGCTTGGGCACTGTGGATAATAAAATATGGAAGTGTTAAGTGTGCTAGAACTGTTTTAAGGATGAACTTGAGTGCATGCTGCTCAAATACTTCCTGTGGTGTAAGCGAAAGGAAAAGCATTGTGTAGTAGAGGATAGTGTTAAAAAAAAACAAATAAACCAACTCAAAACCTAATACATTTTTCAAAGCAGTATGGGGTGGAATAAATTTTTAAAATCCATTTGGGTCTCTCAGTCCTTGGCCCTAGACTATCTGAAAATTAAGACCAGAAATGGAGGTAATTGAAAATGTAGTGTAACAAAATAAGCATTTCCTCTCAGTTCAGCGAATCCCAAAATTATAGTTTGTATAGTATGAACAGGTATTTTTTGGTCTTTTTGGGTTGGGATACATCCAGTTTCAATACATCAGAAGAACTGAGAGGTGGAAAAACATCATGTAGAAAAGCTGCAGTCGTTGTCCTGCTTGCACACTTGTGTGCTGTGGAGCCAATCTGCTGCTTCAGTCATTTAGATAAAATTGGCTTCCAGTTCCTTGGCCAGGGAAGCCCAATGCTCTTTTTCAAGCTCCTGAACTTTGAATTGGATGTTGACCTTGTCCCTCATGGTGTTTTACTTAAAACTGGTCGTAGGCAGGTGCAGCACAGATGCCTTGAGATGACACTGGGGGTTCAGCTGCAGTTGCACAGTGAGCTGTGGATTTTACTCCTCTACCTCTGTGGTGTTTTTTTGTTTCTACTGGATACACGAGCAGCAAATGATCCAATCTTTTGCTGGGATAGCTGTGTATGTGTCTGTGTGCCAAAGCTTCTGCAAAAGTAAAGGGATCTGTTTCCCTGGGTCGTTGTGCCCTGTGGAACCAGTCCCCTCTGCCATGTACTTTCTCAAAATCTCTGGAAAGTGGGACCTTTTTGTTTCCCAGTTTGCCTTCTTGAGGTATGTGCTAAGCATATGTGCAGTAAGCATGAGCATTGTCCTGTTCTTGCTGGTGCTTGCCAAAGGAGTGGTCTTCTCCAATTAATAATTAGTGATGAAATACGTGTCCCTGCCCCTGGAAGCAACAGGAACGGCAGTGAAGTCCTGAAGGCCAGTCAGTGCAGCAGTCACCCCATCGTGCCCAAAATCCTTCTCACCACACTCAGTTGCACTTTTAGTGGAGCTAATGCTACCCCTGAGTACCTCCTGAGAGAGCAGGGAAGTGCTCACAAGCCAGAGGGCAGGAATTGCCTTGCACACACAGAGACACACACATTTTGAATGGCCTTTTATGCTTTCTAGGCTCACATTTACAGACAAGCAAATACTGATTACACATGATCAGGGATGTTGCTCTTTGTTACAGAAGCAGAGCTTTTAAAACCTTTTGGACTTCATAGTGACAAACTATATTACTATAATATGATGAAAGGTCTTGCTGGCCTGTACAAACCTTCACCATGGGACATGCCTTTTGGCTTGCTGCAAGTTGAAGAGATAGCATCATTTTTATTTTTTTTATTTATTTTTTATTTTTTTTCTCTCTCCAAGACCCTCTAATGGCTTTTATGAGGTTCTTAGAGATCTTTGGCCAGGCAAATGACCTCAGTATGTCTTTATCTTAGCTGTTTTGGGAGACAGCTTTGCTGTATGTGTATGTCAGGGTGTAAACTGACTGTAGGGTTACAGGTTGAAAACAGATGACAGGAGTTAGCATATGGATGCTAAAAATTTACATGAGTTTATGGTGAGACTGAAGAAGTTCATGGAAGAGAAATATGTTGAATATACATGATCCTTGTCAGGCACAGAAGGTTCCTGAACTGAAAATAGCTGGTGGGTTGGAGTGTATTAGAGATATCTATCATATATTCTGGCACTGGTAGCAGTCATGCTGTTGGAGACAGCTCTTCTTTGGCAGGGGAAAAAAATCAAATTATATGCAATCTGTTTTAATTAAATGAGGTATCCAAACCTCTCAACCTACATTTCACTAAACTTTTATTCGTCTCTTATAAGAAGCCTCAGCTGCTTATGTCATTCGAGGTACTTTAATCAATTCATTCTGCAATTGGTGAAACCATCATGTTGGAGATGAGGTTTTTCCAGGACATTAGAAATTCCCTGCTAAAAATACTCAGAATTTCCAGTCCTTCTTTCCATAGGTACATTATGGTAGTGGTTGATAGGTAGGTTTTGATAAGTATATAGGTCTTTTTGTACCTAGATAATCTTCCCACCAACAGCTGACATGGGTATCAGTCCAGATGCTTGTTGGCAGCTACTTATCCAAGTAGTGCATGCCCTTGTATTTTATGCTGTTAAATTACATTATTTTCCTAACATTCAAGCTCTTATAGTCACCTGATCTTCCTATATGTCATTCTGCTTACATTTGTTCTGACAATGTCTCCAGTTTTGTGCCATCAACACATTTCATTAACGTGTTTATGCTTGTTTGACCAACGTTGTTAATGAGGAGAAAAAAAGCTGTAGGACAATTGGTATAGTACGAGTATTTATATATACTGTAGAGGCTCTAATTTTGGAGTTTCTCCTGGATTAAGAGATGCCATGTTGCCATGTGTAGAAGATGTACTGGCTGGAATCAGCACACAAAAACACTGGATTTTCTCAGCAAATTAAAAGTTCTACTGCCAGAACTATTACTGAAGTAAGATAACTTACATTGGAGACATTTTGCTTTAAAGCCTGTCATAAAGATTCTACTTAGTAACTTAATGTCCTCATCACTTTGACAGTTATGTGACTAAAACTAGTTGTGGTAAGTAGTCTTCAATTTTTCCTATTGTAATCAGGCTTAATATGTACTCCTGCTAAAAGTATTTGATTAAGATAATTGCCTTTCCCAGTATCCTTTAACTTGTCAGATCTGTGAGTGGTGACACATGAAATGTTGAGGAGTGACTAAAATAGCTTAGCAACAGTGACCACAGTAGCTGATGGGGGATTTCAGTGTCTCTTGTATTTATTTGCATGATAATTTGTTTCATGTTCAGTCAATTACTAAATTAAGAATAATTCTTAATTAGCCCATGTGTTATGACATCTAAGAAATGACACCTGGGTTTGATTAACTGGAGCTGAATGAAGCGGAAGGCAAACCCACTCTTCTGCCCTTGGAGGTACCCTGGGAGGTTTTGCAGAAGGCAAGGTTATTTTTCTCCCTGAGGCTGTGAGGTTGCCAGGGTGATGCCCACTGCCTGGGCTCTTAACTCTGGCACTGGGTGTGAGGCTGGCAATGCCTGGACTGACATCTTGGCTGCTTTTTCTAGCATCCCTTGGAAGGTGCAGGTGCCACTGCTAACGTGTGGGGAAGAGGTGCCATCATGTGGCTCATGTTCATTGAAGGTGCATAAAACAGACATTGACCCTTTGACACAGAAAAAAACCCCAGCAGCTTGCTCTAAGCTATAGGACAGATTCTGTTTCCTTTCTCTGGTTTGGAAAGAGCATATCCTCTCTGACCCACAGTAGGCTGCTATAAAAATGCTCTTCTCTTTAACCCCTCTCCCACACTACAAATTGAGTGCATGCTGGAAACACCTTGAGTTATATTAGTGCTTGCTTGGTCTCTACGTGCTGCTTTTCTTGAGTCAGTAGTAACAGCTTCTGTCAGGAATGCCAACAGAAAATAAAGATCAGCCCTGTGCTTCTTTGTCATTCTGGTTGAACGAGGATCTCACTACTTTCACTTTTGGTTTTGTGCCTGTTTCTCAGGGACGTGGCCTCCAGATCCTCAGATGTGGTGCTGCCATATGTGGCTTGGAAACCTAGTAAAGGAAATCTATGTAGGAAATAAGATCAATTTCACTGGAATTAAAAGGAATGTATTTGAGAATTAGGAACATTTCTGCTGGTCTTAACATCGTTATGAAAGGCTGTATTTAACTATGAGCTGGTTGTGCCCTTAGTTACATATTTAAAGGGAAATAAAATTAACTTGGTGGAATCCTATACTTTAATTTGCTTGTTTGCAAACCTGCATTACTGGTTAATTCATGCTAGATTTCCCAGCTGCCACGATGAATGAACAAAGCAGCACTGTACAATTATGATAAACTCTGTCAAGGTTTGTATTCAGTTGTTGTTACTTGTATGACCCCAGTGGTTTGAATTCCATTTGTGCCGTGAGGAAATTGCAAGAGAAGCTGCGCATTTTTATGCTGATGAACATGCTGAAAATAGATGGTGATACCTTTTTAAAAGAGGCAAGAAAAAACTAAAAAGAAAGGAAAGTGGAATATGCCATCTTTTCAACATAACTCACAGAAAGCTGTTGTAATAAAACTGATTTATCCTTAATAGGTAACAAATGAAGTAATATTTCACATATGGAAAAGGAGGGTGCTTGTTTTACTGAGTAACTTTACGCTTACTACACAACTATATTTATACTATATAATTTGCTTATTCAGTTATAGCTGAAGTGCTTCTGGCTGGGCCATCCATCCATTGCTCTGATCTTTTTGTGTGAACTCCTGAACATATTTTTCCCCAAATCAGGCTGCCTCGCAGCTCCTGTAAGGGTCATATGTGTAGATCCATTTCACTGGGATGTTTTAGATTGCTTTTTAGTATCTGCTGCGTAAACTTTATCCATGACACATTTTGGTTTAAACATTTTTTTGTATCTGTGCTTTTGGCAAAGTTTAAGGATAAAAATGAAGCCGTTTGGGCTCTAAAGTTAATAGCCATGGGAGCAGGCTCTGAATACTTTCAAGTTCCGGGTGCAAAAGGCAGTTGTTATTCATAATTGTCACTATGTCTTTTATCTCAGTTCACTTATGGTTTGGCTTGGGTTAGTCTGACCTTGTAAAATGATCTGCTTACGGCTGTTGTATTAAGCCAGGGTCAATTATTAATATTTAAATCCTTCAATATACAGACTTATGCAATTAAGTCATTTTTCACAAGGTAGTTTCCTGGAGAGGACGCAGCAGGATAACTGATTAAAACTCACTAAACTTTTATAGTGCAAAAAGAAAATATTCTGACTAGGGGTGAGAAACCATTTGGTCCATATAAATACAAGTAGAGTTGTATTCATAGCACCAGTAAGGATCAGCTTTAGAATGGAAATAAGCAATTAATGCTTAAAATGAAAAAATTATTTCTCATTTGCCTTTTTTAAAAGATTGTGAGAAATGCAGCTTTTTTTTCCTCTTAATATGCGGGGTCTTTCCTTGGTTTGTGAACCTCATACCTAGGTCTACACAGCTGAATATATGGGGGCTACCACATTCTTTCCTAGTAAGGAAATAAGTCGTTTAGAGCTTCTCCAGCATTCTTGTTAGTTATGGAGTGGGGATTATATGTGCATGCTTTATTGTGATCTGTTGATGATTCTCCTGTGGCTGGAATGTGGAGCATTCACACATTCACAGAATGTCAGGGGTTGGAAGGGACCTCAAAAGATGATCTAGTCCAACCCCCCTGCCAGAGCAGGGTCATCTGGATCAGGGCACAGGGGAACAGGTCCAGGCGGGTTTTGAATGTCTCCAGAGCAGGAGACTCCACAACCTCCCTGTCACCCTCACTGGGAAAAAGCTTTTTCTATATTTATGTGGAACCTCCTATGTTCCAGCTTGCACCCATTGATCCTTGTCTTATCATCGGATGACACAGAGTCTGGCTCCATCCTCCTGACACTCAACCTTTACATATTGATAGACACTGCTGAGCTCCCCCCTCAGTCTCCTCTTCTCCAGGCTAAAAAGCCCCAGCTCTCTCAGCCTCTCCTCAGCAGGGTGATGCTCCACTCCCTTGATCACCTTTGTGGCTCTGCGCTGGACTCTCTCAAGCAATTCTATGTCCCTCTTGAACTGGGGGGCCCAGAACTGGACACAGTATTCCAGATGCAGCCTTACCAGGGCAGGGTAGAGGGGCAGGAGAACCTCTCTCCACCTACTAGCCACAACCCTTTTAATACACCCCAGAATGGCATTGGCCCTCTTGGCAACATGAACCACTGCTGGCTCATGCTCAGCCTTCCATCATCTAGGACCCCCAGATCCTTTTCCCCTTTGCTGTCGTCCAACAGGTCAGTCCCCAACCTATACTGGTACCTGGGTTGTTCTTTCCCAGGTGCAAGACTCTGCACTTGCCCTTGTTGAATTGCATTCAATTTCTCCCTGCCCAGCTCTCCAGCCTGTCCAGGTCTCTCTGGATGGCAGCACAGCCTGCTGCTGTGTCAGCCACTCCTCCCAGTTTGGTGTCAGCAGCAAACCTGCTGAGTGCACTCTGTTCAGGTTGTGTGGCAGCATCATTGGCACTGTGGAACAAACAGGACCAAGCAAGGGGCAGTGGCTGCTTGCAATGATACCACTACTGAAAGAAATGTATATCAAACCATTCCCTTTATGATACAGCAGAAAGTATGCAGTCTGCAGGTCAGTACTGAGGAGCAGTGAACCAGGGTATTTCATTTGGGATTTAAAAAACCTAAAAAAACCATCCGAACAATACAAAACAAAAAACCCCCAAACCCAAGCAAACACCCAAACCAACCAACCAAACTCAACATACACATTGAGATCCAGAACTTGTGAGCATCAAGAATTTATGATGTGGCTTGTGGGAGGGAGAGGGAGGGAAAGCAGGTGTTTGGGTTTTGTTTATTTGTTGAAGATAATAATTTAATCGTGGTATTGTGGCTGAGACAGTAAGACCCAGTGATCCTAAAGCACTGTAATTTCAGCTGGCTGTGGTAATGGTTTGCTGCCACAGCCTGCTCCTGCACACTGTTAAGCAGATGCTTCATTTCATCCCGTAGGTGAATGCACTTCAGTGATGCATACATTGATTTTTTTTAAATACGGCAAGAAGGAAAGACAATGCACACATGTGATTAGCTGTCAAAGTCACAAAGCTGCTGTTCACTGCATGGCTGAAGGAATGAGCTAAAAGAATCCCCCAGCTCTGGTCTGGCCCCAGCTCGTGTCCTGTGCTGTGTTGTGCTGTCATTTCTGCAGCCCCTGCAGCCTCTTGGCAGTGGGAGCAGATCTGGAGGTGTGGGCTGTGATCCTGCTGCTGGGTGGGTGTTGGAGGACACAGCTTTGTGGTGTTTGTTGAGGCCAAACTCATGGGAGATGTGAGTCTAAAGGAACAAAAGCAGAATCTAGTAGATAGCTGCCAAAAGGGAAGGGTGAGGACACAGCTTATCCCAAGCTTAAATGTGCTTCGGTTTAAGAAGGATAAACTAGATCATCTGTCCATGCTGCTGCTGATTTGTGCAAAGGAATTCTTTAAAGTAGTCTTCCTCAGCATTTTATTGGAAAAAAAACCAGTTTAGAAACGAGATAATTAAATCTAGCAGGATTATTACGTTATAAATACTTTTGAAAACTTAACCAGGATTTAGCTTCTATTCACAAAGAATGGCATCATCCTGTGCACAAAAAAACCAACCAAACTCTGATACTTTAAATACTTAAACCATGCATACCATCTTAAAGCTGTACTCCACCTGCTTGGAATGTTTACAAATGTTGAAAAGACTTGTTCTTTTTATTCCTCAATATCCATGTGTATGAAAGAGTTTTATCAAACTGGTCAGCATATGAAAGCACAGTCATTCATAAATAGTCTTTGTTATTGTCTTTGACATCAATTGCTGGAAAAAAATATATAAAATGCAAAAAAAAAAAAAAAGGTTAAATTAATACCTCTTTATATTTTTATTATTCTGTTGAAGGATACAAAGAAGAACAGCAGATATTTAATTTCTTGCTTTATCTCATTAAACAGACAGTTCCAAAACAAATTACTTTCAGATTAATTTTACCAAAGCTGTTTATCTAATTGTGGCTTTCACTGCACTTGAATGAATGGCTGCAGATCAATAGGTCTCTTAGGCTGTCAGGACGTGCATTAAAACTGGTGACTCTCTAAGCTGAATAGCAGGAGTGATGTCTCTTCTTTTTCTTCAGTTGACATTTCTGTCCTCAGCTCATACAGCGTATGTATAAACTGAGAATTGATCTGAAGCACTGATTAAAATGTCTCATTTTTGAGATGATCATTTGCAATTCAGCATCACAATTAATATTCACGTAATACTGATAGAGCTTTTATTTATTAAAAAAATATATATTTCAGAGGAAGCTAGTGTACATAAAAAGCATGTTGTAGTGGATCAAAATGATGGTTCAGCTAGTACTATATCCTTAAATTTTAAGGTAATCTAACAGCCACAAATAAAAAGTTTCTTTTGGGCAAATTTTGCACAGTCTGCCTTCCACGCTGATTATTTCAAATAACCAGAGACACATTATACTCGAGGCTTGGCAGTTGTTGCCAGTAATAATTCTAGTTACATCTTTTCATGTTATGCATGTACCAATCCAGCCTTTAATGAATCTGGGTAGTAGTTCCACCTCAGACTCAGCTTGAAACTCAGCTTGTGTGTGGAGTTTGGTGATAACGGCTTTATAGGGGTAGGGAAAGTATGTTTTGTTTTATTCTGCTCTTAATGAAAGCATTTCTTTTTGATCAGTTTTGAACATCCCACCTTTAATTCCAGTGACCTTTCTGTTGTTCTTATGAGGCAGGAAACTTCCATCTTCTGTATAGTCATTTTTTTTACGTATTCTTTTTTACAGCTGTTTTTTAAAGCAAGCAATCCCAGTCTTTCTAGACAACTCCATGCTGTAATCATTTTTGTGACCTTGTTTTGAACTCTTATCTGGTTCTGCAATGTCTCTTTGAACTTGTGATGGCTTGTGCTGAAGGTCACATTCTAGATGATGCTGCAGCACCAATGTATATAGACCGTGCAGCTTCCCCCTCTGTCCACCATGTCAGCTTTTCACCCGAACAATTTGCTGTCTTCTTAGAGTTCCTGGTGGCACAGAGCAGTTCTTTGCTGAGATGTCTTCTCAGCTGTTCAGATTGCTTTCTTCAAGTTGATATAGCTAATTTAAATCCATATAAAGCTGTATTTTCTCTTTCTATGGCTATTACTTAGCATTTGATGTGAATAAACACAATTTAAAATGGAATTATCCACTCACCTATCTTGTCCAGGTCCTTATGAACTTGTTTGCAAACATCTGATTGTGACTAACCAGAATCCTATAAGTAAAATGTGCTTATCTTGATGTTGACATCACAAGTATATTTTCTTCAATAGCATTTGACCTAGGATGTGATATTGTTCTTATCTTTCATTACTTTGCTTGTATCTCCAGGACTAACTGCTTTAGCTTCTTTTGAGGAGTTCTGTGTGTTTTCTGTATACAATCAATGTTGGAGTTGGAGGTACAACTGTAGAGCATGGAAGAATGTCACATTACAGACAGAAATTACAGATTAGTTGTTCTCTAATCTTGTTAAAGCTTTTCATTAAAAAAAAAAAAGACACGAAATGTCCATATAGTGGACTTTAGCATTTAAGCACAAAAGTGTAGCTATCAGAGCCACACTGCTATTAAATTGAAGTTGTGGTTTTATTAAAAACAATACAAGCTTATGCTTTTTAAGAGTCCATTTATTGTGGCTGTAGAAAAGGACCTACTTCAGTTGCTTATTAAGAGCAAAACATGTTACAGTAAAATTTATGGCAGGATGATGGGAGCAGATATGGAAACATTACGTTCTATTCTGTAAATAAATATAATTCCAAAGCAGCTATCCAGAAGCAATAATAATTTCTTTATTAACCTGAGTTTAAAAACTGTGCTATCATTGAAGAACTAATGGTAAATTTTGTGAGACTTCCAAAACTAGAAACCAGATTTTTATTTTTTATTTTTTTTTTTTTAATTTGAGTAAGAAAATGGACTGATTCTTCATCCCTTGCTTTAGCAGTTCTTGGTGTTACCTGACTTCTAGAAACAAAGCTAAATACTCTAAGTCATCTTCTTTTCAGCCTGACCCAAGTCCAGTTTCAGTGTCTAAATGCTTCTCTCTTTATATTGTGACTTTTCTCCTACGTTAGTGGTTATCTTTTGGCACAAGTGGAAAAGTAAAAAAATGTCAGCAACATGAGGCATGCTGAAAACAGGCAAACAAGCCTCCTGTGTAATCTTCCAACCCCCAGAGTGTTCCTGTTCCCGTGACTTTGTTGTTCATGAACTCATCTGATCTTTTGGTCACATCCTGGTGGAGGAGCAGGGAGGTGAATTCCAAGGCAAGGTTTTACTGACTGGGAATGGTTTCCCAGAGCCCCCCTCCAGTGCCCACGACAGACATTATGGCATTGCATTGAGAAAAGACAGCCAATATTCGATGTGAAAAAATGCTGTTAATATTTTTGTAAGCTTTGCTTTTTGAAGAAATCTCTGTGTGTGTATCTATGTACCAGGAAGGTCCTGAAACTGTTTATTTTTTCTACTGTTATTTTGGAATATTATTTTTTGAAGGTTATCCCATAGGCTTAGGCTGTCTTAGGTGAAACTGGTGAAACCCACGTGGTGGTGGTTCCACTGTGGCAAGGGATAGTTTGAAGTCATCACTAAAAAGCTGGTGTGGGAAAACATGGGACGATGAGCAAGTTGAACAGGGTTAGAATCAACTGGTTCTTGAAGCCAGGGTACTTCAAAATGAAGGTCAGTTAAATTAAGTGATTATTTGCTATCAATTGTAGTGCCAGAGTTTATCTTGTTTCTCTGGTGTGCTTGCTGCAGAATGGGCTGTGGAACTGGACAGGCTTTTGGGATTGTCATGGTGAAGGGTCTGGAAGAGTCTACACAGACATTAGCTGCTTTGGTAGGGCATCCAGGCTGGGCTAGGCTTCTCTGGTGAACTGGTGAGGGCACACTGAGCATCACAGCAGACTGGTAGCATGTCACTGACATCTTGCTTTTTATGTTTTAATACACACAGATAGAGCATCTCCGCTAGTCTCTGGCAGATCAGTCACTGCAGGGGGGAATACTGCAGTATATTAATCTTTTGGACCATTTTGCTTCCCTAATTTCAGTATAAATTCTCTAGCAAATTATTATCTTCCAGGAGTGTATTGCTTGAACCAGCTTTTAAAGATAATGATTCCATATCTTTCTCTCCACTCCTCTCTCTCTCCTTCCTTCTGCTTTGCTTAAGTTAGAAAACATTTGCTGACTTACAATTATATTTAATACTGACTTTAAAAATTACTTTTAAATCTGAATGGGCTGGTAACCAGGATACAGTGGGTAAGTGGAAGGAGATTAACAGCTGGTTGAAGTGATTGATGTTGTTAAGCATTGGCTATGATGGAGAAAAGAGTAAGTTATTTCTCCTTGCCCCTGACCTGAAAAAATGTGTTCAGTCTTTAGCCCTGGTCTTTATATTTCCATGGGGGAATGCAGCCCTTTAAAGATCTTGGGGATGAAGACTCAACCAGGTGAAGCAGAAGAAAGTGGCTCAGATGTGCAGTGCTGCTTTGCACGGATGGCTGTGTGGAGGAGAATGCTGGAAGAGCCCAGCACAGGGAAGTGTGTGGTAGGGCAAGGAGCATGTGGCTCCAAGTAGCACATGGAATTCTGAGCTGCTGCTTAATCTGCTGCTCAGAAGCTCCTCAAATGTACTTTTCCCTAGTGCTGGCTGCCAGGCCTGGCCGTCCTCAGGTGGTGGAAACGTGACCCTGTAGAGGCAGTGATGAGTGAGTCCTTTTGCTGTGGCACCCCCAGAGCTCTGCTCCTCGCCAGGTTGCTTTCTTCAGGGTACAGCCAGCTACACTCTGGCTGTGAGTAATGCAGAAGCTATTCTGCTTTTCTTTATGGCCTGGTTCACACAATTGATAAGCATGTTTATGGTCTCATTGTGTCCTGCTTCTCTCTGACGTGTTCTAAGGAGTATTCCTTGAAAAATAGTTACGGTGCCAGCACTGCTTTCTGCTGAGGGATGAGGTATAATATGTATATATATATATAAAAAATACCTTCTGCATTGCTCTTGCAGATTCTGCAGGTGCAGGCTGTGGTTACTGCCTCACGTACAAACAGCTTTAAAAAGCTCATCCATGACTGGCAAGCCAAAACACTGCTGTTTTAAAACAAAATCAGTTGAGTAGGAAAGCTGCTTAATAGAGTTTCAGGGGACTGGGCCAACTACAGCTGAACTCTTAACGTGACCTGATACATATTTACTGGATTATCCCCACATCTTTAGACTTCTAGCCTGTTCCATAGTGAGATAATTTAGGCCCAAATAGTTCCTTTGGAGGACTAATCTTCCTTACAGTACCTGATGTGCAGAGATCTTCCTGAAATCATGGAGAATTCAATCTCTTTGTCAAGACACACCTCTTACACAGGCACGTGTGTTCAACTTCATCACATACAATTCACCTCAGATCCCTGCAGTAATGCCATGGACTTCTTTTCTCCACTTCACAAGCATGTTTTTGGTGCTAATTTGGATTCTAGTGGTTTTTGATTATTTTGTTTGTTTGTTTGTTTTGTTGTGGTTTGGGTTTTTTTTGGTTGGTTTTTAATTTTTTTTGTTTTGTTTGTGCATATGCCTTTAAATATAGGAATAAGATTGACTAGGTTATAAGCATCATATTGTGGGACTTCTATTAGGATGCAAAACCAGATAATAGTCACAACTGCAATTAAAGGTAAATTAATTCAGGTAATTTAATCAGATGTAATAATAGAAAATTCTTCTAAACCTTTGACTCTCAGATTGTGAGGGGTTTTTTGTTTGTTTGTTTTTGTTGTGGTTTTTTTTGCTTGTTTAAGAAATGATATCTTTCTTGTAAAGGAAAAAAAACCCTGCCTTTCTAATTGTTTAAAGGCTTCCTAATGCATACAAAAAGTGAAAGAAAGGGATACAAACGTTATGCTTTAAATACCAGGTCTAGTTTTGCTGGAGGGTTGTTTTTCGCTCGTTGCTTTGTTTTGGTTTGTTTTTTCCCCGAGGGCTGGGCAATTAACCAGGTTTAATCACCTCCTGTGGAACAAGCACACCAGAGAGACTTTTGAACTGCCTTCATTCCAGGTCCCTCCCCATCTCGGAAGTAACAGACCTTCCTTTGCAGATGGAGTGTACTTGAGTTTTCATTTGTTCCTGCTTCAACAGCCAGAGCAAAGGTTGTCAGGCAGAGAGGATGTTATCAGGGTTGGTTGGTGTGATCCCCTGCTGCAGACTCTTTGAAGGTGCCGCTAGCAGAGCTCCAAGTAGCTCTGAGGCTCTGCTGAGAGCAGGTGAGGGGTTACTGGATCTACTTTGCCAAGGAATTGCTTGTGTGATAAAAGGGAATGTTTTTGTTTCTTTCCATACATACCAAGTGCATTTTAAGCTCTCTGTGCAGTGAAGCCATGACTGCTTCGTGAAAGTAAAGTAACTAATGCTTTTTTAACAGAAAAGTAAATTACAACCATTCTTCTGGAAGTGGTTAAGAACTCCCACTATCCAGTCCATAGCAGGTTGGCACTGTTGTGCCAAGAGCTACTGTCAGAGAAATGAATATTGCTCCCCAGAGGTCACTAAGGGAGTTGTGCCAATACAAGCAATGGTGCTGCAGATTCCTGAGCTGTTAAGGCTGTAGCTTCTTCAGGCAGAGCCTCTTCACCCACCTTGGAGGCTGCTTCTGCTCTCTGAAAAAACACAGAATCAAAAAAAACCCCAAAGTTGGCAGTTTTATTTGTGATTTATTGTGGTTTAAACGTCCTATAGGTTTTTGAATTTAGAAGGGGGCTACCCTAGTTACGTGGCAGAGAGTTTGGGTGCTTCTAGGCTTTTGCTGGTAGCTGGTGCTTAGCAGTAGGTCTGACAGTGCTTTGAAGAGCAGTGGACATGGTTGTTCCCATTGCATAGCAATGGCACCAGGTTTAGGAATAAAACTGAGCTGTGCTGAACAGCCTGGTGCTTTGTCCAGCAGGTGGGTTGGTCTCTGCAAAATCACAAAATCAGTTGCTCAGAAACAGAGTGAAGAATTTACTTCTACCTGATGTCTTGAATTTAATGTCTTGTATCTGAAAGGAACGACCGTGTTGTGCTTCTAGGAACAAGGTTTGGGAAATTCTCTGGTGATTGACTTTTGTTCAGGTAGTAGTACAAGTGGAGCTCTCCAAGAGCAGGGATGTTAAAGAAAAGCAACACTAAAAGCACTCCTTTAACTTGGAAAACAGTTCATGGGCTATTTTTGTGCTGCCCTTGGGGGTGGAAGAGGTTGCCAGAAATATAGGCATTTTTCAAATTGTAAACTAAACTGCTGCATTTTACTGCCAGGTATTTTCATAAATCATCATCAAAGCACTGAACTTTAGATTTTAATTTCATATTTGAAGCATTAACTATGGTTATTGAAATCTATAACACTAGCTCTTTATTTGCAAATTACTTCTGAACGAATGAAGATTTTAATGGATTTTCTTGTTCAATAATTATATATACTCTGTATTGACATTTTTAGCTATTTATTGTCAGCATTGTTCACAGCTGATTTGCTGAATATTTGAAATTTCGTTTCTATGTTCAGTGAAATAGCTGCAGCAATAACAAGTGGTTTTTTCCTTCTGCCACTTGTAATTCTTGTGGCAGAGGTGAGCATCCTTGCAGCAGGATCAAGGGAGCAGTTCACAAGAAAGCTCTTCAGGCTGTACTGGTGAAAATCAAGTATCTAACCATGCTGATTTTACCTGACACCAGCGAGGGAGCATTTAACATTACATCTGTGTGGTGGTGGGTATTGACATGGGAGCTGAATCACTTCTTTAATTGATTGTTCACACTAAAATTTGTCATTGTATTTAATCTCTGACAAACGTGGGTTGCTGAAAGCTGAGTTGTGGCAGCAGTGCTGTTGACAGCAGAGGTATACTGCTGTTGTTCAGTCTGCTGTGCTGTTGACAGCAGAGGTATACTGACTCCTCAGCACCTGAGACTGGGCACACTGGGTGATGTGATGAGAAGAAATATTGGTGAAGAGCCTTTTTTTAATACAGGATGCCTCTAAAAAAAGTGTACCTTGTTGCTCCACAGACTTTCAATTCCATGCCTGATGCAACTGGTCGGAGGAGCAGAACTGAGTTATGTCCAGGAGTGATGGAGCAGGAGAGAATTACAGAATCATTTGGGTTTGTAGGGATCTCCTGGAGGTCTGCCTGGTCCAGCCCTTGGTCCAAGCAGGGCTAACTTCAGAGCCAGAGCAGTTGTGCAGGGCTGTCTGGTCAAGTAATGAAAGCTCCAGGAAAGAGATGGCACAACCTGGGCAGTAGTTCTTGTGCTTGACACACAATTTCTTGGTGAAATTTCTTTTCAGTAATGCATGCTGGTGACTCGGGCTGCCTGGCTTGCAGAATGTCTTTGCCAAGTTGATGTGCCATCCAGTTTTGGTTTTTTGTTGTTGGTTTGTTTTGTTTTTTTTCCATTTGGAAATGTGACACGAGAAGGTGTTTTGCTGGAAACACAAGAAAAGAAACGTGCCAACAGAAGTACTTTGAAAAGCTTTGAAGTGTGCAGACAGGCTGCATTTTCCTCCTCCTGATCTCTGATCTCTCTTTTTTACTGTTTTGTTGATGTCTTAATTTAGATCTATCTGAAAAGAAATGGTAACCTGTCACTGGGAACATCTTTTTAGTTATAGTGTAAAATATCCACTGCACATTCATTTGAATGTTCCCAAAATGGTTTAATTAAATTATAACATGCATCATTAGAAATAATAATTGTTACATAAAATTTTAATAATCACCAAACCCCCCCCCCCAACTGCTCCTGTGTGCTACCCTCCAGATCAAAACTAAACCAGATGCTGATGGCCAGGAACACAATGGCAGATTACAAAGACCATTTACTGCATTTATTTAGTGCTGAGTTTTAAAGAGAAATAAATGCAGCAATATTGCTAATTTTTTTTTTTATGGCAATGGCCTGTACAGTGTCTATCTTGTACTGAAAAAAGGGGGAGGAGGATGCTTTCATGTGAAATGTTTCTGACAGCCAGGAGTGAAATGCACAGGGAAGCTTTTAAGGTAGAATATTTTAATGCTATATAAAGCACGATAAGAAGCAAAATTCTGATTCTTTCCTCTTTTCATATTTAATGAGCTCTCCTTGCAAACATTATGGATATTTTCAACTCGTATGCTAATATAATATTTTTATAGGAAAGAGAAAACGTGTTGAAGATGTGTGTCTATGTTGGGAACTATGGCTGTAGCCCATGTAGTCTACAACTGACCTAGGGAGTTAAATGAGAGGGGATGAAGTTCCCCCTTACTGACACCTTTGCATTTTGTCTTGTTATTTCTTTTATGGGCATGCTTATCTTCCTTGTTATGCTGACAGAGCAGAGACTCTGAGTATTTATTAGGCATGTTTGATGCCATCATTCCTTGGATGGTTTCAGCTCAGTGTAAACAAGATCGTCCCCTGAGCACAGCTGCCCTCTGCATGCCAGAGCTTTGCCTGTGCCCACGCTGCCCTCCTGCCTCCCATGTGGGCTCCCCAGTGACCTGGCAGAGGGAATTCATCTCCATTCAAATGAATCTTTATTCAGTGAGCCAGTTCACAGCCATCAGTCCTTCAGCTTGGCTCAGGACATGGCTTCACAGACACACGTGGAAATACCAAGCAGAAGAGTGATGGAGATGGGAAGGTGAAGCTGTAGGTGGAGGAATTACATCACCTGCTTATCAGCAGCATCCTTTATGTTAATCTGACCAAGGAAATGTATCATTAGCAAGGGAGTGGTCATTCCTTTCTTTAAGGAACATAAAGTTTCTCTACTGCAGGCATCCTGAATAGCCATGAGGGGTACTGGTTTTAAACTGAAAGAGGATAGGTTTAGATCAGATAATAGGAAGAAATTCTTTACTGTGAGGGTGGTGAAGAACTGGAACAGATTGTCCAGAGAAACTGTGGATGTCTCATCATGGGAAGTGTTCAGGGGCATGCTGAATGGGGCTTTGAGCATCCTGGTCTAGTGGGAAGTGTCCTTGCCTATGGCATGGGAATTGGAACTAGATGATCTTTAAGGACCCATTCAACCCAAATGATTCTGTGATTCTGTGACATGATCTTCTATTCTTAACTTTTTAACTAATTTTGGGTAAAGGACTTTGCAAATAAAATATGCTCTTGCACACTAAATTACACTTCTTCCATGGTGTGGAGATTCAAAAGTGGATGGTTTATGCCAGATTAACTAAAAAAAACCCAAAAGCAAACCAAAACATAAATCTATTCAGCTGTATTTAGTTTGGTAGGTACTGAAAGACACAGAAATGTTTCTCAGCTTTCCTCACTGTTGGCATGTCAAGACCTCATACCTAAAGATCACTGCTGTCTTTATAAAAAGCAGCCATTTTCTTTGCAGAACCCTTTCACATTTGGGAGAGATAAGAATGAACCATGACCTATGAAGTCAGTTTTATGAACTAACTTTGCTTCACTGCAGGTTCTTTATATATAGAGAACAAATGAGAATACACCCTTTGATTTCCTTTCACTAATGACACATTTGGATTTCTCCAGAGTGCTTTGCAGGCTCACCTGGGAACCCTACATTGCAAGCTTTGCTGAATACAGATTTCTCCTTTTACAGCTTTTTGACTGTTTCATGCTACACCAAAGTATATGTTTAAGATGACCAGGGAAAGATCTTTATAAAGAAGATCCTTTATAAAGACTTGTATATTTAATCTTGAATATATATTAATAGAACTATTCTGTTGGTTGCCTTCACCATCCTTGAATTCTGACAGCAGGTTTCAAGAGGAGCAGTGGGGAAGGTTGTTATGAATATTATTTGGCAGAAAGTCAGGCATATTCTATGGTTACATATGAATGATATTTGCTGAAAGTCAGCTTATCTTCCCAACCAACTCTGCTTGCTGTGCCTTAGCAACCACAAGCTAAAATCTGCTGCCACATGGAAATGGATTGGGATTCATGACAACACTCCCTATATCCAGTCACCTTCAAACAACAGGAGCATTGAATCTACTGAAGACAGCAGCATGTCTTTATTTCTGCTTAAAACTCCTATAATATAGAAATGCAGAATAGCTATATTATATATAATATAATATTATATATAATATCTGAAATGCCACTCAAAGGTGGCAAAGTAATAATCCAAATTGATCACTTATTTCCTCCCCCTTCCCCCACTCCTTTCCTGGCATGAGTAAGCACTGGGAATAAAAAAGCATCTACTCCTGCAGAAACTGCTGCCTTTTGTGTTGCAGGTGAGAAGGGTGTGTCAGGCAGCTGTGCCCAGCTTTGTTCACAATTCCTGTTCAGATCACGAGTAACAGTTGCAATAGTTTCTACCCTGTTCTGGCATTATCATTGTCATGGTTTGTAATGAGAGAAAGAAATCTGTCCAGAATAAAAATAACTCCTTTGTGATTTGTGTGTGGAGAGGGAGAGAAGCCTGAGGGAAATAAAGTAAATACTCCTGCTGTTTTTTAAAATAAATTCCTGAACTGTATGGTTAGAACTGAACAGTTAGTAAACAGAAAACACAAACAGATGATTGGTTTTGAGAGTGAATTTGGATTCAGCTTTATTTGTGATCCTTTTATTTGGTCTTGTCTCTCGTGGATGGAGCTTGAGTTTCCAGCATGAATATTTGTGAAAGTGTATTTTAGGCTTGGATGCTGAAATGCTTGTTGGAAGTCTGTCTGAATAGATAATTTCCTTTGTGGTCACATTAGCCAATTTAGGATTCACGTGTTGAGTAGTTGCAGAGATCCCCCTGTCAGGGGATAGAAATTATCTCATTACCAGGTATTCTGTGCTACACCATGTGCATTTCAAAATGAGATTAATTTTTTGGGGGCTATTTCTGTTTAGGGAACAGCACCGATAGAGCACAACACTGAAGACTTTGCTTAATTTTAATTATACTGAGTATTCTAAATTGGAATGCACAAGTGCTGTACTGAATTCTCTAGGGACATAGTGATAGTGCCCTGAAACTATGAATCAATGTTTTGGATTTTTTTATATTTGTACACAAAAATATTCCTAGGACCTTTCAGCAGCATGGAGTTGATCTTGGGCATGTTTGCAAATTAATCTCTGATCAAACAGAAAAATGTTGATAAGTGAGTTGTCAACGGAAAAGGGATAAAATTTGATTGTGCATTGCAAACTTAATGAGGCATTGTGCTCAATTTTGTGTAATGCTGCCATTTAAAAACTTAGGTATTTGAAAATCTTGGAGTGGAAGCTGAGGAGGAAGAGCCCTGATACTACCTTTTCTCATTTCTTTTAGTTTTTAATATAAATTCCACTATAAAAGATCTAAAATACTGAATAATAATGATTATTAAAAAAATATTCTTACTTCCCTGTTTTTGCCAAAGCTGCCTTTTTTTTTTTTTTCCTTGCTGCTGCACAGAAGTATCATAAGCTCTTAGAAGGCAAAACATTTTCACCTCATATTTGAAATTATTATTTTCCTACAATTGCTATGGTCTTTTATGTAGTGTTACAGCATGGCTTCTAGTGCAGACAGGTTGCTGGCTGCTCTCACTGTACTAAATCCCAGCTGAGGAAAGCACTTGAAGTGGAGCTCTAAGCACTCTTGCTTTGTTTCTTTCTGAGCATGATGGTAATTAAATTGCTAGCAGATGTATGGAGCACTGCTGATGCTACTGTGACTGCAGAGCTGGCAAAGGCAGAAATACCAGCAATTGTGGAACAGCTTGGGCAGGAGGCAAAGCACAAGTAACTCCTGGGCAAGTCACCCTCTGAAGTTGAGGTGAGGCAAAAAAAATATCCTGGATGTAAAAGTGATAAGAAAAGACAAATGTAGCTCTAAAAGTTATGGCTGAAAATAAGCTCTGTAGTATCTTTAGCCCTTGATTAGAACACTAACTGGGTGGTTGTAAATTCATAGGGAGTTGCTATAGTGGAGCCAGTTCAACTTTCTACTGAGTAAAGAACCAAGTCAGCATCTCACAGTAAGACACAGCTTTAGCTTTCCAATGCAGACCAAAATGTGCCTTCATTAGTATGCTTTACTTGTGTAGCATGTTGCAGGGAAATTTCTTTCCAAACGTTCTAAAATGTATTAATATATTTAAATGTTATCAATATCTTCGCATGCTTAGCTTTAAATAATGGCAGAGATTCTCAGCTTGTTTAAGAATAATGGTCCAGATGAAGCAATGCTAGTTTAAACCCAGATATAGACCTTGCATAGCAGTATCAGTCACTGAATGACTGCTTTTAAAAATCTAAATGATTATTTGATTTTTTTGGCTAATAATTCCAAGAGTTTTTCATATGGATTTTAAAGCAGAATTTCCTTCTGGTTGTTCTAAATTATTTACTGACAACTTTATTCTAATCATCCCATTCTTTTAACATCATTACTCCCCTGTGTTTTCAGTGGTTTTAAATACCACAGTAAACTCCTTTATAATTTTTCCCAATTGCAGATTAAATTATTAGTGATATATTCAGATGTGGATCCTAGCAGTCCTACTCCAAAACCTCCTGGGGCACCTGTCCTCTCCTGTATTTACCAAGTACCTCCAGGAAGGAGTGTTGCTTGCCCCACACAGCACCCTGAAGGTTGGGGTTTTCCACAAAGCTGCTCCCCCTTCTTTCTCTCTGGAAGGGGGCCCAGTTTGGCCCAGGCAGCAGAGACAGAGAACTGTGCTCAGTAGCACAGCATGAAGGGATTTTGTGCTAGCTATATATTTACTGAGGCAAGTTAAAAAACACACACACCCCCCCCAAAAAAATATTCAAAAAACAACCAAACACCCACGAATGAACAAAACAAACAAAACCAGGGGATCTAGCTTGGTAGCTAGAACATAAACTCCTAAAATTTGACATTAATTTCGGCCTAACTGCCCCGAGTGTTTGAACATTACACAGGCTGCACTGGTGTCAACAGAAAAGAGAATTTTCTCTGTTCCAGAATGCCACTTCTGTTTTATTTTCTCCCATGCAATTTCCATTTTCTTATATTGGTAGGAATTTCATGTGTGTAGAGTCCTGCACAGCGGACTGAATGTACTCTCCTGGGCTCTTCAGTGGTCCATGCTTGCTCCAAGCTGATCCGGATTCAGGCTGCCACTAGCAGAGGCTATTGTCCTGTCTTCCCTTCTGTGAATTCCTTCTCTCTTCCCTGCACTGGAGCTAGAACTGGGTGGTTTGCAGGATAAACTAGAAGATTTTTTTTTTCTCTACTAGTTTTCAGCCTCAGTCACCTTTTGCAGACTCCTTGGAATTTCCCCCCTAGGCCTTCTCCAGGTTGAACAGCTCCAACTCCCTCAGCTTGTCCTCATATTGGAGGAGCTCTTTGATCATCTTGTGGCCCTTCTCTGATCCACTCAAACAGGGCAATGTCTTTCTTATGCTGGGGGTCCCAGAACTGGCCCCAGTATTCCAAGTGGGGTCTCAGGAGAGCAGAGTAGAAGGGGAGGATCACCTCCAACAGCCCGCTGGCCACAGTGCTTTTGCTGCAGAGCAGGATATGGTTGGCTTTCTGAGCTGCAAGTGCATTTTGCCAGTTCATATTCAGTTTTTTTTCTGCCAATATCCCAAAGTCCCTTTCCGCAGGGTGGCTCTCAATCCAGTCGTGACCCAGCCTGTATCCATGGCTGGAACTGTCCCAAGCCATCTGGAGGACCTTACACTTGGCCTTACTGTACTTCAAGAGGCTCACATGGGCACACCCCTTTAGCCCGTCAGCTTCCATCTGGATGGCATCCCTTCCCTCCAGTGTGTTGACTGCACCACAACCTGGTGTCATCATAAACTTGCTGAAGGTGCACTCAGTCTCCCTGTCCATATCCCTGACAAAAATGTGAAATCATACTGGTCCCATACCCCTGAGGGAGAGCACTCATCACTGCTCTCTGTCCAGACATCAAGCCATTGACCACAGCTCTCTGAGTGTGACCATCCAGCCATTTCCTTATCCACCAAGTGGTCCACCCATTAATTCAGTATCTCTGTTTTAGAGATGTGTGTAACAGTATGAAATGCTTTGCGTAAGTCCAAGAAGATTATGTCAGTGTTTTTTCCTTTATCACCAGTGCTGTAACTCCACTGTAGAAGGACACTAAATTTGTCCTTTGTGCTGAGTTTGATCTTATGCTGTGGTGTAACTGCACCCTGCAGTAGCATTGCTTCCTCTGGCTGAGGCTCAGATGTCCTCTGAATGCTGGGGACTGGGCCAGTGCAATGCCAGGGGCTGTGCTTCCCACCAGCATTGCTGGAATTAGCTTGATGATAACTTTGTTAGCACCAGCCTGGGAATGGAGCACCAGGGAGGAAATCGTATGTATAGGTGTTGACTGTGCTGCTGAAGTGAGTGAAGCTTGTTGAATTAAAGCCTTGGGCAGAAACCAAGTGAAGGGGTATGTAGAGCTGCTGCAGAACCAAGGTGTTAATGATCTGCTGGCTAAGAAGAGTAAGTGGGATCAGAGACAGTGTTGCCCTTTTATAGCCTTTTTATTAGGTACAGGAGAAAGGAATTAAGCTTTCATGTTGTAGCATTTCCATATGGAGCTACTGTTATACATGTATCTGCACTAACATTTGTAATGAGCGTGGAAGGGTGAACAGCATTAGATGCCTCTGTGATTCCTTGTCACTTCCTTTCCATTTCTAATAATACAGTAATAAGAATATAGGGTGTAAAAAAGCAAGTGACATTACTGAAATATGGATTCTTTATTTTTTTTCTAATTATCACCTAGTGTGAATGAGATCTTTCTCAAAGCAAGGAATTAATTAATGCAGCTTACTAGTTGGAATAACATGACAGAGCACCACACAATCCTGCCACTGTGCTGCCAGTGCACCTGCATGGCTGCTGTTTCACTTCCACCTTTTCTTTTATGCAATGTTTATGTGTGTCTTTTGTGGCTTGTAGTAAGATAGAAGTTGCCAAAGAGTGTAAGAGTAGACAATATATTGTCTTTTAACACTAACAAGATATGGAAGTATTGTGGTGAGTAAAGATGAGGTAACCTGACTCTCATAGAGATGTTTATCCCATCTCTATTTGCATTCCAAAGTTCTGCTTCACTGTTAATTTTATAACTTTAAATCCTTGATCCTTATTGATGAGCAGTAAGTTTTTGGCATTTGCATTTTCCCTGCATTTCCCTTTCCAACTCCTTGAATGTGAATCCTCTGTAACTTCATTGAGTGATTGGTTATTCTCATGTTACATGAAATAGAGCCCACAAAGTCTGACTTTTTCTCTGCACCATTTCATTATTTCGTATCATTGCATTATGTCTCCTGTAATCTTTCTTTTGTCAGGTAAATAGTCACAGTATTTTCTGTCTCTTCTCATATGAAAATTTATCCAAATCCTTTATTACTCCTACTACTATTATTGTCTGTATCTCTTCTAACTTTGGAGTGTCCATTTTTGAGATGCTATTTCCAGTGCAGCATGTGGATGATCTATATTAGAGCAATGTTACCTCCCTGCATGGTTTTTTGACTATGGTTAAGAATTTTAATTCAGAACAGTGCTCTTCCTTGAGAAGTATTGTGTGACCCTAAGGTTTCTTTACTGAAGATAAAGTTTGCTGTAAGAGGTATTAGACCATGTGTCATTACACTTTTTCCCTCTGGTACATGCTGCTTTTAATGCTGAGCTCATCATGATATAGTCTTTTCACCTATATTTTTTCTTTTTTTAGGTTTAGTTTTAAATTCTTCACTGTCATTTCTGGTCTTTCTCAACCCAAATAATTGTTTGTTGTCTACAGACTATCACATCCTTGCTCATCTTTTCCAGATCAAGAATAAATGTAGTAAACAACATAGAATTGAGTTTATCAAACCTTACCTATATTGCTGCTAATTTTTTTTAACACAAAAACCAGACCAAAACTAAAGCTCTACCACATTGTCTTACAGACCCTGTCCAGAAGAATTTCAAATCCATATTTGGAAACTCCTTCAAACAAGGTACTTGTCAAGCATCTTTAATTCAATTTCATCAAACGATATATTAGAAATCTTTTTGCTTTGGTTCAACCTCTAAATCTTAGCTTTGAAGACACTTCAAAACATGGCCTGCAGTTAAAGCCAGTTAACAAGTTATAATTTGGGTGTGTTTAGAAATGATCTACTTCTACTACTTAATTTGCAAAGCAAATTATTGTGAATATTGAGGTGTACTTGCTTCCTAAGATGTTTACATAATTGCTGCCATTTAGCTTACTTCTGCAATGTTTAAGATCTCTGTTTTTGCATTTCATAAGACTTTACTGTCTCAGGATCTTTGATTTTCTAAGGCTTCAAATGTAAAAATAGTTCCACTCATATGGACATCTGCAAGCCATGGGTATGGCAGAGGTTGGGATGCATTTCCCAAGTGGCTTTGAGTGCTTGCTTGGCATCTAGCTGGGGAGAAGGCATTGCTCAGAGGGAGGCAGTGGACAGTGCAAGCCTATTTTACTACAGCAGGAATAAATCCCTGTTTGTCACAGTTTTAATTTTCTCTTTTCATTCAGATTTATGGAGAAAGTTCTTCCTGTGCTGGGAGAGCTCTCAGGAATATTTTTACTCTACAAGCATCCGACCTGATTAAAGACAGGGTGTACCTTACTGGCATTTGCAGGTAACCTGAGATCACTCATTTTCATCAACTAAATGGGTTTTATTTACATCTGTCTGTGCCCTTATTTGACATGAGAGTAAATTCTGAGAATGAGAATTTTTTTGAGTTACTAAGCATTGAAAAAAATATAATTAAGATCTAATGCTATGGTTGTTAAAATGCTGCAGCAGGTGAATTTTTCTTCCCGTGGGAAAGTGAAGGTTCTCACTAAGAGGAGACCTTGGTGGCATTTGTTTGTAAAACAGTAGAGAGATGTTTTGACTCTGGGTGTTGTGGCACCCCAGCCAATCACCCCAGGGGGTGGCTGATTTCTTGTCCAATTACCAT
>JANHGL010001937.1:29230-46102 GCA_024611195.1 Ceyx melanurus
CCCTGCCCATGACAGGGAGGTTGGATTAGATGATCTCTAAGGTCCCTTCCAACCTAGGCCAGTCTATGATTCTATGAATTCTAAGATTTAGTTACACAGCGATTTTTGCATGTAATTTACAGAATATTTCTTTAACGATTTTCCATTTGTGTTGCATTACAGCATAAATGCTTCCTCCTATTTTCAGTTATGCCAGAATGTAGAGGTGTCTACTATAGCACCTTTCATTCATATCTACATTTATGTAAAATTCAAAAGTTTTTTTTTAATATAAAAAGATAAGGTTACCAGTAATGTGAAAGATAAAGTACATCCTAGAGCATCACTCAAGGTCTGATACATTGTGTAACTGTATTGCTTATGCCTGTGTTTGGAAAGGAAATAAAATGCTGAGGCTAAAAGCTGGATTTTATTTAGCTCGTACACAACCTTGGATGACTGCCTGTATGCAGCACAAATTGATGAAAATATTACATATTGTAAAGTGTGCCATATGAATTAGGTACATAAGGGAACTTACTCGTGTAACATGGGTTCCCTGTTTGTAACAAAGGGCACCCCCTGAGATTTGCCAATTTCTTCCCTTGAAATAAACAGGATTACAAAAATTATGCGTTTAGGCAAAGAGTTTTTCCTGCTAAACAGAAGGATTCACTTTCAATAGTTTAAGAAAATAAAGCTTTATTACGAAAGGGTATCTGAACGTTACTGCAGTGTAAGAAGTGATTTTACTTCTTTTCAGGAGAAGCTGTGTTGGGTCGGAGCTGGTGGACTGGCTTTTGGAGCAGTGCCCGTTTGTAAAGTGCAGATCTACAGCAGTCGGGGTGTGGCAGCTGCTCCTGGATATGGGCATTATATTATCAGGTCAGTCTTGATACTTCTTCTAGCACGAGGAGGGCGATCAGTTTTTTCTGCATAGGATATAACTCACGTTTTTGATGGAAGAGGAAAGAGGGAAAGAAAACAAAATGCAGATTGATCAATTTTTTTTGACAATTGTTTATGTTCCTGTCTCTTCAGTTACCTCTCTGACCTTTCATTGCATAAATACCAAAGATGAATATATTTTCTTTTTTCTTTTCTTTTTTTTTTTTTTTAGGCAATTTCCTTCCTTTTGCAGATGTGATTGCCTGTTACCAAGTTGCAGACAGCATGTGTCTTTTCCAGCATTTTTTTTTTGTCTTCACAAGCTCCTTTAGATTTTCACAAGACAGCAGCTGTTTAGTCACTGCAGATTGTGTCTTTGCCAGATGATTTCTCTAGCTATAATTGATTTCTCCTTCCTCTCTCTGTTTTTCATAGTTTTAGACTTTTGGATCAAGAAAGGATTCAGGTCCTTGAGATGTTGGTGATACCAGCTCCTACCTGGCTGTCCCTGCGTTTCCCACTAAATGTAGGGGTTTGGTCCAGCTGTTCACCAGCCTCTGGAAATCTGATTGATTTTACTTTGTAGTTGGGTCTCCTTAGGTACAAGTCAGGGCACTCCCCACCCTGGGGTCTGTGCTAGACACTTAGCTTACCCTTCAGAAAGGTGAGGTGTTATGGAAGATTTCTGCTCATGTATGCTGACAGTAAAGGTTTTGTTTTGCTCCAGCTACACTGACAGTGTGTCTGGTCATGCAGCCTCAACAAGGATTGAGTGACTTCCATTGGAGGAGAAATGGGAATAATGATAATGGGCTTCATCCACCTTTTGGAGCTTTGTTTACTGTCTGACCACTAGTGAGAACAGATCAGAAGCCAATTGGGAATCATGCTCAGAAATCTCAAAAGTGGAAAGCTTTTATCCCCGAACTCCAGACAGATTCTCAGATTGTTTAAATACTTAGCAGTCTTAATGCTTGAATTTCAGGAGTCTGAAGATCTTCACACTGAGGTTTTGGAGAGGGCATGATTGCTTCTGTGCTGAGTTTGCTATCCTTTTGCCCAGTGTGGTGGTGCAATTCATCATTAAAGTGCAGTTCAGAATGGGGGGAGCACAGAACCTTGACGTGGTAAAGGTTTAAAGGCTAATACTTTTTTTTTTTTTTTCTACAGTGGACAGACAACTCTATTTTCAAGACACTCATGCTTTCTACCAGTTCTCAGCGGATGAATGTACCTACCTTTTCTGTGAATTTGAGAAAGAGGAAGGATGGAAGAATGGAGTAAAGCTCCTCCTTCAACTACTGCCTCTGTCTCCTCCCAGGATTGACACATGTAATCTGTAAGTGTGCCTATACAGCAATTTGCAGCAGTAGTTTAAGTGTCTGGTTGATGACACTGGTTACCCCCAAACCACTGTGCAAATGACCCAGCTTTCTTTTCAGAGCTTTGTAGAGATGAGATTTTCACCTGAGTGTCAGTGTGGGTAGAAAAACGAAGGCTTGATTTGTTGGGTTTGGCTTATTGTTATTCTTCTGCACTAGCTTTGCTCAGTCTAGCTTGCTATATTACCTGGGCAAATGGCCTTATTATTTTCTTGTCCCCTCTTACATTTGGAGGTTTGGCATGACTTTGGCAGCAGGTGTGATGTGGAGGTGATGGCCAAGCAGATCCGATGCCTTTATGCTGTGTCAGGGTCAGCCATCAGAGGGTAGAGAGGATGGGTAGAAATGTAGTAGTCAGTTGTCTGATTTTATTTTGCAATTGCATGTTTGCCAGAGGTCTATAGTCTCACATTATTATTCCTTCTTCAGGATATGCCTTTGAAGTGTTTTGCTTCTCTTTCACTTGTCTTTTGGATGTTTACCATACCCTCTGTGCTGATACAGAGGTACTCTAAATGTTGCCTATTTAATGCACCTAGAAGGACAGCCTGGTTTATTGTGCCACAGTGAGAGGCCAGAATATTGGAAAAAGATGTCTAATGAGAGGTCTGGAGGCTTGTGACCCCTCATGCCTTAGCAAATTTGCAGAAGCTGGACTACATAGAAAAGTTGGATTAAATTATTTTACTGTCCCAAGCACACTGAATCCTCAAACCTGATATACTGTGGAGAGCTACTACTCTGCCAGTTCTAGGTTTTATTCCCTTGGATGTCAAAGATAAAACTTTTTTCTACGTATTTTCCTTCTCTACATACTAGATTTAAAAAACACATTCTCTCAAATAAATGTCCAATGGAAGTATTTTAAAGGAGCACAAAGCCCAAAGACCTTGTAAGCTGTCTCAAGACCAGCTTCTTAAATTCAGACATGTCGAGCTGAATAAAAAATAGAATAAAAAAATCTCAGTAATTACTCTGCGTGGATCAGGGCAGAAACTTGATTCCATTCCTAGTTGGTAACTGCCCTCACCAACCAGAAATTGGCAGTTCTGGAGTGGGTATTCCCTTGAAAACAGATTTATTTGGTCAGCTTGAGTGTGGCCAACTGACAAGGACCCCATATTGGCTAGAGCAGGGGATTGAAAGAGATCTTCTGGGCAGATGACTCATATGGGAGAAAACCTTTGATTATTTTTACAAATAGAAATTCTTGTCTTCCAGCCTACTCTGGAAACAGTTTGGTTGTCCTTTAATTAGAAGGGCAATTTAATCTTGATTTCAGTGGGGATTGGGGACTTCCTCATTATGACTGTAAATAAATCCACTTTTTATGGTTCATGACTACTTGTACAACAGGTTCAATCAAAAAGTAATAACAAATAGGGTCATATTGATGTGTTAGGGCTGCTGGGTTGGGTAATGGATTGAAGACTTTTTTAGTTTGAGTTAAAAATGTGTCCTGCATGCCAACTTTGGCTAGAAAGTACCACTATTTTACAGTCTGCTTTGGAATTTGTTGTTCCAGTGCAACTGTCATGTCTAGTGGAGGATGATCCCTGTCACATGAATTGAACAGTTATTCATTAATGTACATTTCCAAGTCCTTCCTGCTCACATTATTCAAATTTTAGTTGAAGGGGGACTCCTTTTGGGAATATTGTCACTGAAGAATTCTTTTTCTGAAGGTTTTACCTGTCAGATTGTGAGGGTGCTTTTTAAAAAAAAAATCTATTGAAGGAATTGCATTTAAATAATGATATAGCCTCCAGGGAGTGTGATGTGAAGGGGAAAGGAGACTTTTCCAGGCTCAAAATTCTCCATGCTTGATGCAAATAGTATACTACTAAAACGCAATCTGAAAGGGAATAGATGTGATGTTTGCTAAAGTTATCTGACAGGTTAAATAAGCCCATATAGTCTTTTTCATATAGGAAAGGGGTAATTCTAAAAACTCTTCCTTGCAGTGTTTGTTTTTTCTCACTTATATAAGCTATTTGCCTCCCACTAGAAGCATTCTGGTAATGTTACCATAGAAGTCTTTCTTGTAATTTAGTATTTTTGTCTTAATTTTTCTGTCTTACTTTTCCTCATAGTCTCTATTGATGGCATTAATTCTGCATGTACACAGGGATGGAGAATATATTACCTTATTAATTAGATTCCCTGCTTTTGAAAGCAACTGCCTGCTTGTGCACCAGAAGGCAATGTTGGACATTTCCTGATGGTCCCAGGAGCCTGGTCTCAACTTGCTCTAGAGATTTTTGATGGATTTCTATGTTTCTGGTCAGTATTAGCAGTGTTACCAAATACTATAGTCAGTTCTACAATTGAAAATAGTGTTCTGAAGCCTCATAGCAGCTTAAGGTTTCTGAACGAATGCTCCCCGTTGCCTTTTGACCTTGGGAAATTCTCTACATGAAACATAACACTGGTGGTAATCCACCATGGAAAACAAGGCAGGCCATGGCAGATTTTTAGCAGCTCACACTAAACTGAGGGCTAATGTTCACAGGACTCAGCTCCTGTAAATCCCAAATGAGATGGGACTGGTGCAGCAGCCATTAAACACCCTTTGTTAATCACAGGCAATTCCTCTTGAATAGAAAAGTTAATATTGCAATAGCTTGGGAACAAAAGATCTGTATTGAAAGCTGTGCCATGGACTTCTTTATGTTGTATGAGCAATCAGCTGGGCTCTCATCCAATGTTTCCTGAATTCTTTTCCTGTGACTGCAATAGCTTTGTTTCAGGTGTTCAGTCTTTTTGGTCTTATATTTCCTTCTTTGTGAATGGGGACGTTTAGAACACCTAATTCCTAGAACCAAGAATAAATTAAGATTTCAGGAATGCACTCAGTACTTTAGACTATTGAAATGTACCCCATAATTAAAAAAAAATAAAATTTGAAGGAAGTTAATGGGATTTTGTTTTTTCTTTATCTCCTATTTGTTTTCAGAAGTGTATCTTCTGAAATAATTTAGACTTTATTAATACCAGAAAAGCAACCATTCTGAACAGTAATGTTTATAATACAAGTAGCCAGGACGGGATATTAATTTGCTTATTGTCTTGTGGCATTCCTGGAAAGCCTTTGCTGAATGCAAACCACTCTCAGGTATCTTTGAGTCTTTTTGGACAGGTCCAGGCCCAGCACCATAGGTGTATGTGCATTGTTTCCTCTGACACAGCTGGAGAAGCACTGTAGCTGCTTTCACCTGAATCAGATCCAGGGCCAGCATCCCTGCATCTCACTGAGACCACAGACCACTGAGCCACTGGAATAACCATTAGCTTTGTTTGCCTGGACTTTGTAGCCCCTGTTTGGTACCAGCCCTGCTAAGTGTTAGCTGGACCTTTTTGGAAAAATTAGAGTGATATCTGTCCTGATTCTGCTCCTTAGTATCCACTCTGTCTTTTTTGTCATTAGTCTGGGTATGGAAATACATTCTCCCTCTCCAGTTTTGGAGAGCTGACTATAATTTTTAGTACATTATTGGTTTCAGAAGTATTCAATGCCCATATGCAGATGAATACTGGGAGTATTTTTAAATAAATGAAGTGATAAAGGTCCAAAATGGAAATAGCTATGCTATATGCTCTTCTGGGTTTATGGATCCATCTGTGGCTTTGCCTACTGAGCTTCTATGTTTTGCCTGCAGTTTAGAGGATTCGGATCCTAGACTGGTTGTGAGAGATCAGATATGTAGGGAAACAGATGTGTAGGATGCATCTAAAGAGATCAGTAATTTTAATCTAATTCCATATTATAAAGAGAAAAACTGAATAAATCAGTCTTTGTAAATGAAACTGTATTCATTTACATCTTTTGGTTTGTAACACTTAAAATGCTAAATCACATTTTTATTTTGATAAGAAAGGTAGTTGTGAAAATAATTGTGATTTCTATGAATTACCATTTTGGCCTGAATATGCTTGCCCCAAAATGAATGCATGTGTCACTCTGTGCTTTCTAAGCTTAATTTTTTATTTGGGGAAAGAAATTTTTGGACACAGCATGTAAGAACCACAGTATACCAGATGCATATTCCAGACATGTTATCAGGTCTCTCCCTAAACACATCAAGGTATATGAACAATTAAATAATTTAATCAAAAATTGAAGCTTCTGCTAATATCTAGGTTTTATGTTTGTTACAGCAGCTGCACTTTCACATATATGCTCAGTTTGCTGGCATGCTGTACCTCTTGAATACCATGAAAAGTAAACACCTGACATCTCCAGGGTTTTTTGTTGTTTGGTTGGTTGTTTTTTTCCATTTTTTCCTTCACACAGTAATAACTCTGTTGGATCAGTATCTTTCTTCAATTGTCAATAAACCTTCTGGAAGGCTTGCAGATATTTTAGTGATGGGAATTAGACTATTTTAAAGAAAACCTCAGTCCTATCCCATGTTGTCCACAGTAGCATTTGGGTGCCTTTTTCCACGTGGTTCAGAACTCTGTGACAATTTCTAGATGGGTTCTTCCTGCACTGCCCCATTTTTGCACACATTAAGTGTCTCTGTCTTGTGAGTAACTGTCAAGACAGTCTAATAGCATTCTTAGCTATTACTTTAGTTTTTAATCTGTGGCTTCTTACATGTATTTTTCTCATTTTCACCTTTTTTTTTTATATATCAAACTTCATGCATCACATAAAGATTTTGATGTTTTTTCTTTTTATCTATGTGAGCTTGCATTGCATAGGTAGTGTTCCACACCTTAGTAAAGCTGTGTGGTGGACAGATGGTAAACTCTTTGCTCTGTTGATGGAGGATGATTTAAATCTGTATTCAATTAAGCAGCTCTGAGTTAAGAGGGTCCTGCATTCTTCAGTTCTTCATCGTACATTTATAGCTGAAGAATTCTCTCACTGTTTTATGGTAGTTGAATCAAAAGAGTTCTTGACAGGAAGGGACAAAGAGTGTACTCCATTGTTACTGACACCATTAATTATTGTCATGCTGCAGTCACCATTTTGATGTGGAATCTCAAAAGTAGCTGTAGCTACACAGTTCCTTGCTTTCCAGGAATCAAAAGATGTTGAAAAAGAATGAAAGAAATAATAAAAACGTATTTTTCTTTTTTAAGGCCTGATCAAAAAATAGAAGATCCAGCAGAAACAAATGCTGAAATTCTCGCTCGTCTCACTTCTGCGGTAAGGTCACTGCATCAAAGTTGGCACTGATCATGTTTTGAAATACAATCATGTTTTGGATCCTTTCAAATGAAAGTCTTAGTGAACAGGTGTTTGTAATGCAAACAAGTTGGGTTGTTTTTTTTTACTGAAAGGAGGAAGCTTTACTGAGGCCTTAATGTGCAATTCCAAAGCTATTAAAATCAGTCCCACTGAAGAGAGCTGCAGCCTGCTTTCTTGAAGTCTATGATATTTGTGGTCCAGGAGATATCATTTTGGAGGATCATGGTGATTTTTCCTGTCAGGGAGCTTACACTCAGATCCTCTTGGTCAAGTGGACATCAGTGTGAATGATGGGGTGAGGGACAAAGGGAGAAAAGGGTCTCAGCAGCCCTGGCATAGATTATCATGGGTTTCTGAGGAGACCCACCTGAGAAACCTGGTTTCCCAACTATGTGAACTCCAAGATGCTTTCCATAGAACACAAGAGGTCTCAATCCCTAGGTGTAAGAAATTGGTCAAGGAAGGCCAGAGACCAGCATGGCTGTTCAAACTAACGACAAGAAGAAAATGCACAGGCAGTGGAAACAGGGCCACGTGGCCTGGGAAAGGTAGAGAGACAATGCCAGGTTGTGTAGGGATGGAGTCTCCAAGGCCAAGGCATGTCTGGAGCTGAACTTGTCAAGGGGTGCGAAGAATACCAAGAAGGATGTCTGTGGGTTTGTCAACCAGAAAAGGAAGGTCAAAGAAAGCAGACCCCTCACTCGATGAGCAAGGTTTGCAAGCTGGTAACAACAGAGGAGAAGACTGAGGTACTCAACAACACTTTTGCCTCAGTCTTCACTGGCAACCTTTCTCCTCATACCTCCTGAGTTGATGGACTGCAAGATGGGGAGCACGGGGGCAAAGACCCTATTTGATATCTTCATCAGTGCCATAGATAGTGGGATCAAATGCACCCATAGCAGGTTTTCAGGTAACACCAAGCTGAGTGGTGCACTTGACACAAGTGAGGGACAGGTAGCCATGTAGAGGGACCTGGACAAACCAAACAAGTGGGCCCTTGTGAACCTCATAAGGTTCAACAGGGCCAAGTCTAAGGTCCTGCACCTGAGTCATGGAAATTCCCAATATCAACACAGGCTGAGAGATGATGGGATTGAGAGCAGCCCTGCAGAAAAGGACTTGGGGGTACTGGTGGTTGAAAAGCTGGACATGAACTGTGCTTGCAGTCCAGAAGGTCAGCTGCATCCTTGACTGTATCAAAAGAAGTGTGGCCATCAGGTTGAGGGAGGTGATTCTGCCCCTCTGCTCTGCTCATGTGAGACCCCACCCAGAGCATTGTGTCCTGTTCCAGAGCCCTCAGCATGGGAAAGATATGGACCTGCTGGAGCAAGTCCAGAGGAGGGCCACAAAAATGATCATCAGGCTGGAACATGTGAACAAAGGCTATGGGTTGTTTATCCTGGCAAAGAGAAGTCTCCAGGGAGACCTAATTGCAAATTTCAGTACTTAAAAGGGGCTTATAAGAAAGATGAGGACAGCCTTTTTAGCAGGCTGTGTTGTGACAGGACAAGGGGTGATGGTTTTAAACAAAAAGAGGACAGATTCAGACTAGATGTAAGGAAAAACTTTTTACAATGAGGGTGGTGAAACTCTGGAACACGTTGCCCTGAGAATTGGTAGATGCTCCATCTCTAGAAACATTCAAGGTCAGATTGGACAGGGTTCTGAGCAACCTGATCTAGTTGAAGATGTCCCTGCTCACTGCAGTGGGGTTGGAGTAGATGGCCTTTAAAGGTCTCTTCCGACCCAAACCAATCTGTGATTCATGATTCTGGAGGATAACAGCAATAGCTGCAGCTGGTGAATGATGCCAAATCAGAAAGGAAGTAGGAAAAACTACTGAGGTTTCTTTATCATCTTAACTTGTGCATAATGTATCAAATACACCTCTTTTAAGAGCAGAGCCACATACAAAAGATAAGAAACTAACTTGTTGAGTGTCTCACTTTTTCTTTACGCTTTATTCTACGATGGAAAAAGCCAAGTCAGTCAAGATGAGTGAATGGATCCTATAAAATTATATGCTTGTATCATATACTTCATTACAATGAGGCAATGACAACACCATCACACTTCAATTGTCCAGGCAGCTGACATGCCAAAAATGCAAAGTGCCATTTGAAATACATTTGTGTCAGATAATCTTTTTGGTCATGAATGTTTAAGAAAATGAAGTGATTACTCCTGTGTTGAAAGAAGCATTCCAGAGCTGCCATGCATGCAGTGTCCTTCCCAAAGGGCAGAGTCATATTCAAATATCTTGTCTGTTAAAAGCAGTGGGATGGTTATGGGTGTTTCCCATAGAAACTGTAAGGTGGGAGCTGCAAACAAATATCAGGCTATTAAGGCAGTGTAGATGGAAAATAGAGTTTTCTGGTACTTTAAGACATCATCCAATACTACTTTTATTGAGAATCCATCAAACTATTCTTACTTGAGATACAAGAATGTGAACTAGACTATTTTCTTTTTCAAAACCCTGCTGTTTAGAGCTTTCCATTGCATGATTTTGAGCTTCTGTAAGGATAGCCTCTTTGTCTCTAGATCTGAAGTCCTATTTGTGAAGTTGACATCTAGAATACTGGTTTCACGAAGACTGCTATTGGTGGAAAGAAGTGGGGGGAACTAGAAGGGGAAAAATGTAAAGGTGGTATGCACTGTCTGCTAGATCCACAACTATGCCTTCTATGATAAAACAATCAGATTAATGGATAAAACAACAGTAGTTGCAATTTACTTTTGAAAAATCTCTACCTCTGTCCTTTGAAGATGAGAAGATTCATCATATAGACAAGCCATTTGTGTTTTATGAAGCAGAAGTATACATTTCATATTGAAAAATAAAATTGATTAAGCTGTGATAACATGTCAACAATACACTCAAAATGTTCTCTTTTAGATGTTGATAATGTTTCTGTAAATACTGTGTAGCCTTTAAAGTGAATCACTGTAGTCATCTGCAGTGCTGCTCAGAATGGGATGCTATTTAGATAGTGTTGGCTTTATAGCAACAAGGTATACACAGAAACCAATTTTTTTTTGTAAATAATATCTCAAAATGGGAGGCATAGCTCTTGTTTGAACGTGTATTTTATTTTGAGTCCACATTATCTTCAATGTGATGGAGCAGCTGTTGATATTATCAAAAAGGTAGTAACTAAAATTCTGTTAGGAGGTGTGATAATGTGTGGCATGTGTGCAGTGAGGAATGAATGTTGTACATGGATTTCCATCAGTGTAATGATGCACAGGAATTGCATGTCCAGCAGAGCTGTCAAGTGCATTTACACTAAAATAGAGAGCAGAACAGAGATTGTGTAATCTAGGAACACCAGGCAAATCCAGAAGGATGCCCAGCAGTACCAAATCTTTGTGATTTGAGGGAGTTTTGTGACGAGAGGGAGTTCAGACCATCAAGATGAAACCGTTTGATGAAGGAACATGTTCTAAGACTAGAAGGACATTGGTTTTTTCTCCTCCTTTAATTGGTTTTGCTCAGATTAAGTAATATGCCAGCTGCATTCCTGGAACACAACTAAACAATGACATCTTTTTCATACCACGGCCAAATTACAGAAAAACAGCCTTTTTATTGCCCGTGGTGTCTTTCAGACTTGAGAAGTGTTATAAGCAAAATTAATACTGCAAATATAACTGCAGGATGCCACAATGCTGCTTTTTTTTTCTTTTTTTTTCTTTTTTTTTTTTTTTCCTGAGAAGATGAGTTTTTCTTTGCACTCATGGAGCTATTTACATTTTTCAATTGTTTGGTTGGGTTAATTGGTATGTTTACAACTCTTGCAGATTGCAGTCTCTCCTAAAGCTAATCTTGAGATGATGTATTTATTAAATGCTAAAAGATGATACATTAGTGCACTTATTCTTACTGTCAGTAACTTGTGGGAATAGACTAGGACTAGGGCATCGACATTAGGACCTCCTGCTGAGTTTAGAAAAGGGAGAGGGTCTGAGCAGTTTAGCCATAAAATGTCTTGGCGGTGTTATTCAGAAAAAAACCTTTTTTTATTGGAAATTCTGCTCAAACTCTGGGTAGCCTATATGTATTATAATTTGTGTGTCTTAATTGCTGCAAGCAAGCAAGGACACGAGTTGTTTTTCCACGTAAGTACTCTTTCCCATCTTACTTTTAGTTTATGCTTGCAGTAGCTGTGATTCTCAGTTCTCCAGACATGGGAATGAGTGTACAGGAAGGAAGGAAGGGAAGGTAATACTGCAGCTTGCACAGTTATGCTGGGAACTGGACAATGATGAAGAAAACTGTAGCCCTGCCTTCATATTTTTCTGCTTGGAGTGGTAGAAAACTCTGTCCCTCTCACTGGAGCAGCATCAAGGCATAGAAAGGATCCTTGGACCTTGCAAGGGCAGCAAAAAAAGCCCCCTGGTCCCTTGTCACCAGGGAAGGAAGTATGCAAGCAAAAGCTGTGGCCTGAGATATGACTGCCTGCCACAACATGTAGAGTGGACTCCTGAGTGGCTGCTCAGCATCTGATCAGTGGATGCAGGAGCTGCCATTGTACTGACATGCCCTGGGGGATTTTCTCTGTCTTTTTGCTCAGACCAATATACCATTACTAGACAATCCCTGGGAAAGTAGTTGGAATGCCCCATATTTCTGTTTAATAATGAAGACAGGCTGGCTTGGGAAATGGAAGGAATCTGGGACGTGTACAGAAGAGTGTGAGAACATGAATGTGGCAGAGGAATGGAAGAACTGAGGTGTATGAGGCAGAAAGGTGCTGTAGGTAAAGTGTTGGGCACTTGAAGCAGCTGCAATGGGACAGACAATGGCAGTGAGGGGAGTATGAAGCATAAAAATAATGCATAATACAGAATTTTACTGACAGAAAAAAAGGAACAGACCTACGGAGACAAGTGGATGTAGATTTGAGCTGCTTTAAGGGACTCCTACTGATAGTGTAGAGATTATAGGGAAAATATGAAGAAGGGATGAGGCTGAGGAAGGTTGCTGGCTAGAATGGCAGGGCTGCCTCACCACAGGCTAGGGAGGTAGACTGCAAATCTGGAAATCAGATAACTTGTTCTTCTGCATTATCATCTCAAGCTAAATTTTGGTCCTGAAATGCTCATCCATGATATTAGGTAAGCTTCTTCCTGAAAGCTCCCCAAAAGTGAATGTCAGTTGTGTACATGAACCTCTGCTAAACCTCAGCTGGAGAACTGGCTCATCCTGCAGTCACACAAGAAATCCAGCATTACAGTGTGCTCAGCAGAGGCAAAACAAACATTTAACGAGGAAAGGAAGCAGCCTGGAGTGTGTGCTTGTGAAAGAGATATGCTGTGCAAATAGCAGATCGGGCTACCAAATTGCCCACTCCAAAGAATGTGCAGTATTTACATGAAATTAAAATAAACCAAAAATAAAATAGTTGTCACACAATTCCCAGCTGAAAAGTAAATCGATTTGCTAGAAAATGTAGATCCAAACCCAAGTGATTCATAATTCTGTGAGCAGTAGATTGCTTCAGAGGATTGATAGCTGGTATCTAACCAGTGTTGCATTTTGTCTCATTGCACTGTGTGACTATAATTTCTTTTACTTTCCTGGTGTTTTAGGTACAGAGAGAGCTGGCTGCTGTCATTGCTTTGAAAGCAAGGAAGTCAGGTGAGTCAGGCTGGATTTTAGAGGGGGTTTTGTAATGCTATTCCTTTTTTTTTTTTTTTTAATGGAAGTGTTTGAATTGTGATTGCTGTTTTATTAACGTGGGAAAGCAAAAATAGTGGACCTCATTCTTCTCACACTGGAGAATCTTTGTATGTAGCACAATGCAATTACTGTCAAATTTCACTTCCTCTAGGTCACCACATCTAATGACCTAACTGATAAGAACAGAGTGTTACAATTGAATATAATCTCTTTTGGCCAAAGTCACTATTTTATATGGGTTTGCACTTTACAGAAGAAGCTTTAGCCTTATAATTTTCCAAAGTTTTCTTCAAAGGCCCAGTATCTCCTGCCATCTTTGCCATGTTTTTTCCTGCCCAGTCAATATTTCTTTATGCTAAAGAAAAAGGACATTTTTTTTTTCTTGAGGACTTGTCTATACATCCATATGGCTGTAGAGACAAGCCTCTGTTATCAGGGCAGTAGAAGGGGAAAGGTAAATGGGTAATTGAAGTCTCTGACAGTATCAGCATTTACAGCAAATGCTGGGATGCAGTGCAAAGGCACTGAAACATGTGGTCATCTCAACTTTGAGAGTTGAATGTATTTCTAGAGTAAAGCAGAGGTAAAGTTGCCTGTGGCTGGATATCTGCAAATATTTCCTTGAGAAAATGTTAGTATTACAAAAATATTCTAGACACAGTTGGATGTATTTTTGTCTCTGGAAATGAAAGTACCCATCGGTTATATTCACAGGCATCTTTGGAAATCTGCAGGAAGCAAACACAAATAGAACTGTGAATTCAGACCCATATTCCTCCTTTGTAATAGCTTTTCTTCTGAAACTGCTGTACTAGTTCATGGTGTTAACACCCCTTAGCTGCTTGCCCTTACCTGGTATCACCCCATTCCCACCTGAGTTATAATGGCTGAACATGGAGATGCTTCTGCTCTGATTCAGTTTGAGATAAACAGGCTATTTTAAGGAAGAACTCAAGATAAGTTGTTTTTTTTTAGCTGTAAAATGGGCTAATAATATGGTGTCACACACCTTTTTACTTAGTGTTTATAAAGTTCTAAGAAATCCCTTTTCCTGCTTCTCAGCAGTTGTGTTGGCAAATATTACTACTGCTGCTAACAAAAAAAGAAAAACCCAATTCCTGCAAAGGGTTGATTTTAACCTGAATTAGCCTCTCATTTCCTTACAGTGAATGGCTACATAAATGGTTGTGTCAGTGGAAAATGGGATGGGGTTTGGATTGGGAGCGAGCTGCAGGAGATGGAAATGGGAAAGCAGGATGACTTTTGGTGTCTCTTCTATACTAGTGTAATTGCAACCCACATTGAGCAGCTAGAAATATTTTTAGTTAAAAAATCACAGCCTTAAATAAACAAAGCTCCCTATAGAGCTTTGAAGTGCTGACCAGCCTTTCCTAATACATGAATGTAAACACTTAAAATATCAGTTTAGATCTAAACAAAAGATACCTCTTTAGGCAGCTTAACCTGTGCATGCTTGTTGAAATTTGCATTTTTTTATGCCTCATCTTGGATGACTAGTAAAAATGGCTACAAGATCAGGCACAACTGTAAGGTCTAAGATAAGTTAATGCCTTTAATGCAGTAGGGGAAGAGTAAATTAGGATGGTTGGTTACACTTTGTTAATTTATTGTTTATTGTTAAGTTCAGAGAGTAGCTGTTACTGCAGTCAAGCTATGTATGCTGTGCCTGCTGAAGTGAAGCATATTTCAAAGCTAGTACTTCTGGAGCTCAAAGCTATGGTATCTTTCAAATATATTGTTCTTCTAACCCTCTCTAAGACTTCATATCATTCCAGGAAATAAACCAACACAGATTGACAAAGAGTTTATTTTGGCATGAAAAGAGTGGAACGTGGCTATTGGGCCAGATGCTCTGGTGGCTTTTCAGGTGCTTTTTCAGGTGTGTAGGCACCTGGCTCACCCACCCTGGGGAGTGCAGGTGATGGGCACCATCTAACCTGCCTGCAGTGGGTATTCAGTTCATTAACCAAAAGCTTTCCTAGAGATCAGTGGCCTAAAAACCAAAGAAGCTGTTGTGCAGAAGTTCCTGTACTGTTTCTGATGGTTTGGTAATTTTTAAATTTCAAAATATTTTTTTCAAATATTTGTTTGGAGCACAAATATGTGATTCAAAATATTTCCTTTGGATATCTGGCTAGCTCCACACATAAGAGGAAAAAAAGAAAAGAAAAAAAAAAAAAGGTGTTTTTGCTCACTGCAAGGGCTGTGTAATTTGTTCCTGATTTGATCTAGATACATAAATAATTTGTTCTTGATTTGATCTATATTTTTAGATACACCTTAGAGAGGCACTTCACAGTGATTTAATTGTTCTAGAAAAAACTGTCTGATTGAGGCTTTTGAATTACATGTCTAGCACTATTGTAGTAATCACTGGGTTACAGTGCATGGGAAGTGCTGTACAAGAACACAAACACCACAACTCCCTCTGCAAGAGCTGAAGAGGGTCCAACTGGCAAGGTTTGCTCTCTTTGGAAGGGAGAAACATTGCCTTTGGTTCCCCAGCTGAAACAGTTTATTTGTGTTTTAATGGAAGCTTGAATTTCCTACCTTATATATCTGTATCTATATATGAGAAGTAGTAATTGCAACTATTTCTTGGACCAAAATGGATGCTTCAGAGACTTAGACACTCTATCTACTTACAAAATGCTTTGAAAACCAAGGTGGAGAGATGAGCCTGCTGAGGGGTAGGGCAGAGCATCAAATTCTTGCTAGTACAGGATCTGACTTGATGGAGAATATCAGTTACCAGAAAATAAAAAGTCAGTAGTGGTGGGGGAGAATGTGCTTCCCCAAGAGGTGTTATTTATTTTTTATTGTGGGGTAGAAGAATAGGAGAAACATGTAACCCTGACTGATGGCTGAAGAAAAATGCAGAACCTGAAAAATGAAATGTGGAAAACCCTTCCATGTTCATATTTCAGACATGAACAAGTATGCCTGGCTATTGGAGGGGTATAAGCTGAAGAGTACTTTAGAGCCCTCAAGCAGAGGGAGCTCAGCACTTTTAGCTTCTTCTAAAATAAAAATAAATGATGGTAAAATTAGTGTCATTAATCCTGAAGCCTTGATGGACCTCTGTAACACTGTTGACTAGAAAGAACATCTATATTTCATTAGAATAAAGCTCTCTTGATAAAGGTGACCTAAAGGGGGGAAATGAGCTTGTGCACTTCTCTGTGGCTTATAAAAATACATTAAAATTGTTCTTGCTTAACCTTAGAATTGATTACCTTCTGTCTTACTTGGTTTGGTAGAAGATCTTGGGGAAGCAAGTAAATGAAGCAAAAGAGAACTTTGTTTGTGATTGTAGACACTTGGCATTAGCATAGTTGCATTTCCTCATACCTGGCTGGCTTCTTTTGCCTTCCACAAATGTGCTGAAACAACAGAAATGCATCATTTTGTCTGAAAGTTTACAAGGAATTTATCTTGTCGTGGCTCATGACATGTTTCTTATGTCTTAGAGGTGATAACTCTAGGCTTTAGCAGGTGGCACAGATGCACAGGTACATGTGAACAGATCAGAATCTGTTGGGCTGGTGCTCTGAAATGATGTTAATCCCACCCACAAACAAGGTGCCTCACATTTGTGTGTGTGAAACGAGCTGCACCTCATGGCACCATGCAAACCTCAGCAGTGTCTGTCAAGATGTTCAGGGCAGTGTAGGGAGGATGGAGCCAGACTCTGCTCAGTGCCATCCAGGGAC